>JASGAT010360100.1:0-11432 GCA_030220025.1 Chelon auratus | reverse complement strand
CTAAAATTGCCGGTAGATGTGCATATGTGAATGGATTTTAGTTTCTTAATGTTTGATAGACTGAGAGGGGAACCTCATGATGTCACATTCTGCTGAGGTCATGACCTCATGATGTCACATTCTGATGATGTCTTGGAGCCATTTTGTTGTAAACAAATACTACTCCATGGCACACAGATGAGTTGCCCAAGCACAGATCCTACTACTCCCATGATGTACTGCACCCAGTTTGTACTATATGCTTCCAATAATAAATGACACCATCGGTTACCTGATTATTAAATAATAATAAATTAATGAATTTATTCCCAGGCCATCTCCTGCTCTTTGGGGGGGTCAATCAAAAATATGCGGGGGGTCCAGGACCCCAAAAAGGTTGAGAAGCACTGCTGTATATGAATGTGCTACTAAGCCACACCGAGACAATAGAGCAGTAGACAGATGTTTCTTTTCATATTAGGTTTTTTAAATCGCGTTGCAAAGGGATTTGAAGCGTAAAATTTTGTCCTTTCTTCCTCTTAATGCCCATCTTTTCTCCTCTCCTCTATGTCTCTTTGTCTTCCTATTTGTCGACCATACTGGTATAAATGTACACTCGCATTATAGGGGTTAATCTCTTGTCCATAGCTCAATGAGTGAACAAGTGGGGCTATAGCGATCTTCAGCAGATTACTCATTCCTTCATTCCTCCCTTGATTCTTCTAACCGACCCAAATTCTTCCGTTTCCACCCTCGTCCTGTTCTCCTTCCCTTCACTCTTAAGAGCTCCTCTGAATCAAGGTGCTCTGACAATTGCTCTGGCTTGACAGTTTTTCACCCTAATCCTCAGACCTGTTGTCATGGAAATTGGGCTCTCAAAAACAGCGCCCCTCGCATTCAACCCCCCTCGCATTAAAATGTGAACGATGAATCTGCGTCTGTGAGCGAAGCCAACAGACGGATTAATCACTCTTTCTGTCATTTCTTCAAAAGAGGAAAAAGGGAAAAAGATGTAGTGAATAGAGACGGGGAAGGTAGAAAACCTGGCCTGTGGTTAATTTCTCAGTGCAGGATTGCATTCGCTGACAGAGCTAGTGGGTTTGCCTAATTGCTTTGGGCTCAAAACTGCCCGATCCACAAAGAAAAACTAGGCTGGGTGCTTCAGAATAGAGAGAGCTGAATGCCTTCGCCTCATTGGTACTGATGCAAATTGGCTGTTTTTTTTTATAACCGCGCTGGCTGAAATATGAAGGGTGAGAGTGGGAGATAACACTGATTCTGCTGATTTGGTCTTTCTAAGTTTTCTGCACATGGTGCTCTACATTTACTTTTCTTCAGTTTTAATTAGTTATTATTATAATCTTTCTATTTATATAATTGAATGTATTCAGTAATGATTATTTAGCTTGGCAACAAATCTCTCTAGCATGAAATATATTCACAAATATATAAATACTGAATTGCAAATGTGGAATAAATAAAAGATAAAAGGATTATCTTATGTTTTATCCAATTTAGTTGATTTAACTTGTCTAAGGCCATATTCACGATATTGTACAGTTATTATTTCCTTATATTCATTGCATACACGTATACATTATAGAATGTCGAGATATAATCCATAATTCTGCATGTTGGCTTTGTTGTTGTGAATATATTAGCATATGGCCAGCCACCTGGTGACTACTTTTTGGACGTATCCTCACAGAGAAGAGCCGGGCACTGTCAAGACGGTGACAGCCTGTGCCACCTGTAAAAACCATTCCTCAGGAAACCTAAGAGCAATGCTAAGAGATACGTCTGTCTTCATATAAAGTCTTTGTTCTGTTCCACTTAGTTAATATTCATATTTCTTCCCAACACCATGAGACAAATCCAGTGTTAGTTATTGTTGTCTAGATGCAGGCGTACTAACAATTGGCTACTTGAGTGCAAAATTGGCTATCACACATTAGTTTCTAAGAATCAAGACATGGTGAATTAATATAATGTAAGGCAAACAAATATAAAACAGCATAGAGATGTGCATATAACACCATGCATGTGTACCATTAATGCAACATGACCTAAAGTGAATTAAACTGAGAGAGAGAGAGTGAACACTGATTACAGCATGTCGCATGCTTCTTTGTGTTCATTAATAAATTGAGTGTTCACTTTGCTCTTGATTAACAGTGGATGAAGTGCATCATAATGGACCACACTGTGTTGCGCAGTCTTCACTGTTAATCAAGCAATGAGAGTCTGAGTCCGTTACCGTGGAAACCAAAATGAAAGAGACAAGTCACTTGATTGGACACGTAGTTGTTCCAGCCATTAATGGAGAACTAATAAGGCACTTTGTCTTAATTACAAGAACATGGAAATCAGTGTGCATCTGAGAGTGTGTGCTCGTGTGGGTAGATGTGCGACACCCATTTTTGTCAATAGAGCGTCGGGCTGCATTAGAACTTTGTCTTTTGTGTTCCCTATTTGCTCCGTGACATGAATTCACTACGGTCGGCCTGTTGCAAGTGATAGGCCATTGATGAGCATGTTTTGAGTATCCTTCTTTTTCCAGTAGATCACAGGTCAAACACACGGCCCACAGCGCAAAAGCAGCCCACCCAAGGGTCTAAGCTGGCCCGCAGCATGATTTGCTGAAATGCAAAAATTACATAGAAGACTGGAATTTTTTTAATGAAAATAACTGCTATCCCTAATTTGTCCACTGTTTTAGTGAGAGAAGTGGACAGAACACAAGGACTAAACTGCAGACAGCAACGTGCCCAAACTGCACTTATTTTTCTTAAGAAACTTCATTTTTGTTTTTTAAGGAAAGTTTATTAAATGTAAACATTCTCCTTGTTCTTCTTTGCACTAAAACAAAGGTTACTATGCTATAATCTTACTGGTCCAGCTTGCTTGAGATCAAATTGGGCTGTATGTGGCAACTGAACTAAAATGAGTTTGACACCCCTGCACCAGATAGACCCCTGATTGCGACTTTTCAACTAATCATCTAGAGTTTATCTGATGATTATGACTGAGGAATGCTAGTATCCTAGCCTCCCTGCAAAAAGCAGCTCTTCAGTGACAAATACAGACCAATGCCATCTGCTGGTATGGTGCAGAATGTGAATGGCAGCTGGCTGTTGGTGCTAGTCTTTGTGAGGGGTTCAGGTGCAACCTCTTTGGTCCAGAAATTAGGTGACTTCACAGTCAGTCTGTTTGTTTGGTGTCTCCTGGACTTAAGAGATGCAATGTGTACATGCAGTAGGACTACTACTCCTATATTCAGTGACCACTGAATGTATATTCCATCCATCCATCCATCTTCTAAACCCGTTTGGTCCTGTTAAGGGTCACGGGGTTCTGCTGGAGCCTATCCCAGCTGTCATCGGGCGAGAGGCAGGGGTACACCCTGGACAGGTCGCCAGTCCATCGCAGGGCTAACATAGAGACAGACAACCATTCACACTCACATTCACACCTACGGCCAAGTTAGAATCACCAATTAACCTAATGAGCATGTCTTTGGATGGTGGGAGGAAGCCGGAGTGCCCGGAGAGAACCCACGCAGACACAGGGAGAACATGCAAACTCCACACAGAAAGGCCCGCCGGCCCATGGATTCGAACCAAGGCATCAGTGCTAACCACGTCGCCACTGTGCCGCCCGAATGTATATTCATGTGTGTATATTTTATTCAGTAATCTGAACACAATCTTGTAAATATTCCGTGTGCATTTGTGTGCACTAAAAAACACATTTACGAAAACTGGTGACTTAACCCTTTATGGGGCAAAGAACCATATTTGATAACTTCAGCACACATTTTAAATTGAGTCCTGGTGCCTCTCAGTGAGGTCAAGAAGCATGTGGTTTTCATCCAACCAATAAGTGAAGATCAAGGCAACATTTTCAGATCCAGTCAGGGTCAAATGTGGTCTGCAAGGTCCAACTTCTGCGTGAATGCTGAGCATAACTGCTTTATTAGGTACCACTAATGTTGTCTAGTGTGTATGTTGACAAGTGCCTGAATCAGCACTTGTTCCAATGGTCTAATGGTCTTACCACTTAAGGGCAATTAACCATATATGCTAAATCTCCATGAAAATTAAAAGTTTTGAACAATTTCACAAAAGTGCCCGACATTAACACTCTAGGGTTCAAGTATTTCAATGAGTGCCCTATAAAGGGTTAAGCTACTTCTTCTATATTATATTATTCACCTTGCCATTTTCCTTTGCTCTCGTCCTCAGTGAGTCATGCTACCTCCAGTAAACTCTGTTCTCCCTGGCGCGGTTCAAATGTTATCGCAGCTGCGTGTTACTGCCCAGTCATATGAGCTTGTTTTCTTGTGTGCAGCCTTTGATTTCTGTCAAGTGGAGACAGACAGTTCTGATCCCCACTTAGCCAACCCTGTGAACCCCGTGTTCCTCCTAGCCTCATAAAACCATCTGTACTGCCAGAAGCTTTTTTTTTTTTCTCTGTAACTTGTTGTCTGCGTGTTCAAACGAGGTGGAACAATCATATGATACGTGTGAGGCAGCGATCGACTTGTAAAAAACTGTTCATGTGCAATGTAAAAACAAGTCTCTCCTATGCCCCTTTCAATCATTGATGACAGGCTGCATCCTGTCTTTCATTTCTCCTGCTAGCTTGTCTATCTGGCAAAATCTCAGTTTAATCACCAAGGCTCGGAGGTCGGCTCACTGCCTAATACCTGATAAAATCAGGGAAGAGAAAGCTACTTCCAATTATCATCCGTTGCCTATTTTTAGTAAAAAAGTTCTCCTCAGTAATGTGATCTGTAGGATTATTTCGGAGTCAGATATGCTTTATCAGCCAAGCATTAGCAATTTGTCAGGATTTGTGGAATGGGCAGAGGAAGTCATATTTTGTAGTGAATTCTGTACTTACGCATGCCTTGAGTGCTCACGGTAAATCCGTCTTCTAAAGATTGTGACACAAACATCATGGTGATTCACTTGCTTCTAGCGTACAGAAAACACGAGGTTTAATTCAGACTACGGTCTATGATTAAAGCTTGACTGACTGTAGACCATGTAAAACACTATTAATCTTTACTGGGTGCAGCTGAACTGCTCTGGTGTTTTTAATAACAAGCCTCTATTAGATTTTGTGTTTTAAATTATAGTAAGCTTGTAAATATTACTAAGCACTGCAATGGATGACAGCGTCAAAGTAGGATATGTTGAGATAAGCAATGGAATGATCTAATGATATATGTTCTGCAGCAAATACTACAGCGTTCACCAGTTTGCTTTTGTATCAAAAAGCTCTGGGAACTCTCTGAGGATAACTACCCTCTAGGGAGCTCCCCCGAGACCTAAATATCATGTGTGGCTAGATAAAACTTGGACTTCACCATCGGCTTTCAGTTTTTAGCGCTGAAGAGCTTCCACCATTTTATCAGGGTTTATAGGTCTACCTTACCTACTCCTAGGAGCTAAAAAAGACTAGTATCTATAGAAGCACAGTATTAAGAACTACAATGACTCTCAGCACTTTCTCTGGTACTTATAAAAACTATTAAAAATTTCCCACCACGCAAAAGCACCTTTAGTTTTAAGGCTCTTTTAGGGTACTGAGGGACATATATGCCGTACCCTACGCATGTAGCCAACGCCGGTGCGAGCCGTTTATACGTTGTGCCTCATCAGTCTGGCTCACTCTGTAAAAACACCACCCAAACACTAGTCGGCGCTGTGTCTTTTTTGCCAATCGGATTAATTTTTGTTTCTCTCTGAAGCACTTCCTGCTTCACTTTCAACAATGGCGACTGAAACTTCCGCAGAAGACAAGTCATACAAATGTTTGTATCTCCAAACCTCCTCAGTTAACCTTTCCTTGATGTGTTCCATCTTTATTAATCCAAGACAATCAATTTAAAAATTGCAGAAATGGAGAAGCAGCTGGAAATACTAAAGCGGAAACACGCTACTTCCAAGTGGACCAATCACAGCTCTTGCGGTCTTCATTGCCGCGGCACGTAGTTATATTTCTGGGGAGGTGCACCTCAGGCTATCGCGTTTGGGTCTGCGCTGTCACCGTAGCTATGGCTAAACCACCTATTAGCTTTTAAATCCTACTCTGTGAGTAGTATTATTTCCGCCAAGGTTTTTCCTGTGTGCCTGCTTCCAGTTGTAGCCGATGTGGTTGATTAGACGAAGCTTCTAACTCACACAGTGTCAACCAGAACAGATCTCAACTCATTTCCACCTTGATCTTTGCTGTGAAAACAATATTTGGTTGCGACATGGTGACATTATTATATCTTTCTTATCTACATGAATGACATTTTATCATATATTATGCTGCATCTGCTCCTGTTCCACTCTAGTTCCTGTTCCTTAACAATCTTGAGAACACCCCATAGTGATTGCAAGCCACACAAATGTGTCTTTTTATACTTTACGGTAGCATTTCAAGGCTAAAAACAAAACCACAACATCCACAACAGTCTATTTGATAACAATGCTTTAATTCCCTAACAGGAAGCATTCACTATCTTCAGGCTGACCTTGGTCTTGTGTCAGTTTGGAGATTTTCCACTTTAATTGTTAAGGCTACAATAGCTGTCAGCGTGCAAAGAGAATTAACTCTGTGTCACCCCACCTTTTGATAACTTTTAAACAGGAAGAGGGTTCTGTAGGGGTCTCCTGTGGGCGTAGCTGCTTCCTGTCGCCGCTTCGCCACGAGGAGGAAAGTGTTTCTAGGAGCTGCCAAAGGAGTCAACAAGGACATTTCTGGCTTTCATAACAACAAGTAAGGGCTCCACGGGTGCAAAAGAGATATGTCTGAAGGGTTGCTAAAAAGTGAGCTCATGTTTCGGACGTTGTCTTTGAAACTGAGGTCACTCAAGGGTAAGATAAGTCACTTGGACAGTTTCCGAGAGGTCACAGCTCTTGAAAAAAGCCCTTGACATATCTAATCTGCTTGCCGCGGAGTATTATCTATAAAAGGGTCAAAACATGCAAATGCAAGAACTGCATATCTGAATGTGAGCACATAAATGGTGCACCTTGTGTGTGTGTGTGAGTCAGGTATAGGACTTTTGACGTCTCTTCCTTCTATTATCTCATCCTTTCCCTGCATGCCGCCGACACCAAACGCAATAATTAGCAATCAGTCTCGGCCCAGTGGCTCCATTCACTGACCTGGCACTCACACAGTGTCACGCGCACACACACACACACACAAACACACTCCCACTCGTGTCTGCAGAATGTTCTTATCAGCTGTGAAGAGTCCTTCTAGGCGGCAGCTTAGGGGCAAAGAAGCACAACAACACTCTGTATTCCTCCCTTGTGACAAGACAAAAGCACAGAGGAGAGACTCATCAAAATAAAATTAGATTACTGTGTGAGGGAACACACTCAAATACGGTCAGGTGGTATAAGGACTAAAACAAAAACACGGTTTAGCCAAATAAATATTAGAACAAAACCGGATAGCGGGGAAGCCGGTACGTTCAGGCAAAGCTCCAAAGATAACACAAAACGACAAACCATTGAAGGGTTATCGAAGATAAGAACATTCTTTTAGCTGAAGAGGAGAAGCAGAAGGAACACCCAGGTGTTTTATTTATTTCTTTGTGCAAGGTCAGGAAGTAAAAGTTAAATGCCTTCTGACAAGTAAGGCCTTCGGACTCTAGCAGCATACAGCAGATAACTCTGCAATCCCTTGAATGTGGTGGGGAAAGAGAGCAGGGAAAAACACCAGGTGGCCAAAATAGTTTAGTAGACAAAATAAACTTTTAGTATTAATACGATGCAGCACATTTGTCTTCATATTTTCACCCAGCTTGGTTTTCTATTCATAGATCATACAATGCGGCATATAGGCTTGACAAAGCTTGAATTTATCTGTGTTTTATTACATTTGTTAAGGTTAATGTTAAGAGTTTGCACAACCAAGGTTTTCGCAGTGTTTGTTTTCAAAAAATACTGTGATTGTCTACTGTGTGTTTGACCAGTCAGCTTACACTTGTCGTATGACACCAACCTTACACTTTTCCTTTGCTGGGAAAGTAAAACATGACTCACAAAGGCTGACTTCCAAGAACTATAATCATTGTCAGTTCCTGCCATACAGGCAACTTTTGCAGGAACTAACTAACTAACAGTTGCTTCCTTACGAAATCCCCCATATTACCTTTCTCTTGATTCTAGACCAATTACAATACCAGGTCTTCTTTTTAACTATGCTAGCGACACAAGTCTAGGGTCACTCCTTTGCTTCACCACTTTGGTTAAGACTGAAGCAGTTTTAGAGCAGCAGCTATTGAACAGTCCAACTGTTGCTTCAATTAGCATGCAATCTGTGAGCGGTATATCATTTTCTATTAACTTTTGTGATCCCTTAACATTTCATCTGGCACCACTACTTTCTTTGAGCCTTGCAGAGCTGCCAGCTTGGCTTAGCACCCTGAATCCTGTTCTGACAAATAAAGAATGCTCTAATGGGAAGGTTACTTAAGAAACAAACAAACTTGCATCTCGAGCCCTCCCCTTGCTGGATTTGGACAATCACTGTAGCGTCTCCTGGCGTGAAATACTCTCCCAGCAGGCCTAATCAGCTTCACTTTTCATCAGCGGTGAAAGACCTAAAGCTCCAACTTCTGCGGCCGCCCTGCTGACTGAGTTGAATAAGTCAAAAAGAATGAGGGGCAAAAAAGTGAGAGGGCGGGCGAGAGAGCAACCTGATGAAAGGAAATAAAAATGAGAGCGTTAAAAGAAGCAGAAAAAGAAGGAGACAAGGACAGGCTGCGCCCTCCGGTGCCTTTGTCCTATTGGCTAAGGGCCCACCCGGCGCTGGCGGCAACCGATGACATCACTGTGTGAAACACGGCGGGGGAGGGCGGGGCCTCTGCTGCCTCTTGTCACCCTGGCAACAGGTTTACTTGTGTGTGCAAGTGTGTGTGTGTCTGTCAGATTTAGGCAGCCACTGCCTCACCTCTGGCTTTACTGTTAGTTCTCTTGCATGTGCTCCGTCTTGTCTTGATGTCTTGTCTTTATTCCCTTCCCCGTGAACCGTCATTTCACCCTCTAAACCATGTTCACTAATTTCAAAACAGCAATTTCCCCTTTTCCCTCCCTTTTCCCTCGTCCTTTCCCTTCATCCCTTCCTTTCTCCTCCCCTCCACTTCATTCTTTTCAGTATTCAGCAGAGTCTATCTTAAGTGGATTGGTGGCGTGCCCACTTAAAAGGAGTGGAGGAATCACACCACTAATCCCATTGTGACAGAACAAGGGCTGGGGCAGGCCAATATGTGTGAGTGTATGGGCAAAAGAGAGCGAGAGTCCGTGAGCGAGTGACATTATTTCTGTACGGAGAAAATGCGGTTGGAAAAGGATGAGAGAGGGATATCCTATGGATGGAAAAGACGAAGAGATAGAGGGCTCTTTGTGTGTGTGCCCTGTTAAATCAGGCATGTAACGCCAGCTTTTATAGGCAAGCCTCTCTATACTCCTGTGATAAGTGGCAGGCTTCTCTGATCTGGACTTGAAAGACCCAGCGCAAGAGAATGGAGAGGAGAGGAAGTGAAAGAAGAAAGTGAGAACGGGAGAGAGTGGAGGATCAGTGTGGTCTGTTCAAAGAAAAAGAAAAAAATCATTTTTTTCCACTTCCTGGGGAGCTTTGTGTGCTGTTCTGCAAATGACAAAGATGAGAGGTGGGGAAAAAGGCGCAGAATAACTTCAGAATGACTGAAAGAAAAAAGCAACAGGTGCTCCAAACTAAATGGAAAAAGACGCTTTCCCAGAAATCCTTCCAAAAAACTTCACATGTCTGACTTTATAACAGTTACTTATTACCGAATGAACATTAGCATTCATTTTCTGGCATATGTAAGGCAAATACTGACTCTTGTGCGGAACGGTACGGCATATATGTCCCTGAGACGGAACCAAAACACTAAGCTGAAAGGAGATAAAACGCTCGCTAGAGGCAGAGCTGCAGAGTCAATTGACAATTTGCAAACATAGAAACATAGAAAACAGCATGCACATGGAGGAATTAAAGGCTTACACGTGTGACTGGTGTTTAGTTTTTCCGTCACGATTTTCACGTATCCACCGATGAAGAGAACAGTCTTACCTTTTTGAAATATTTTACACCTGGGATGTCAGGCATACAACTTGGGGAGTGGCCAGCGGGATAAATTTGCCAAGTGCGTAAATGACATTAATTGAAAACAACGATTTTTCAATAAAAGTAACTGTCATTCCTAATTTGTCCACTAGGGGTCACACTATACCAAAATTGCTCTTATATGTGACTCATAAAATGTTATAAAATAAAAAACATTTTCATAATGTACTTGTGCTTATTTGCACTAAAACAAAGGGAAGAATTAGGAGTTGTCGTTATTTATAGGTTATTATGCTATCATGTTACTGGTCCGACCCCCTTGAGATCGGCCTGTATGCGGTCCCTGAACTAAAATGAGTTTGACACCTCTGATTTACGCATTCCTCCAAGAGCGAGTGTAGGCGACAACATAAATTCTCCTGCTGGCGTTTTTTCTCTTCAATAGAAAATGATTGCTGGGCACTGATTGTATTTAAAGATGGACAAACCCACTTGAAGATATGGATCCCGGAGAGTGGTTTTGAAGCTCAGTGGGTCGCCATATTGGCAGTGCCTGGCTTTAAAAATTAGTTGGTGGGGCTGAGGCGGGCGGAAAACACACAGATTGTTCTTTGAGCTTTAATTTTGGGAGTTATGCATAAAAATCTTTATGAATGCAGGAGTTATCTTCTACTCCTGGACTATACGAATGTTTAATTTTGCTGTAATGTCTGGGATTGACTCACCCGTGGAGCAAGCCTCTAGTGGTCATTTGTGGAACTGCAGTTTTAACACTAATACGTTTATTTTCCATGCATGGAGGTTGCTGCTTGCTGCTGATGTATGTTAACAAAGAATGGCACCACAGCACAAGACACTACTTCCATTCAGACTCCGAACAAGAGGTCCTTGTTTCGTAAATACAGACTAACAGCTGTAAGAGATCCTTAAAGTGAACACAAATCATGGTAACACTCTTCTGATCCTTGTCCTTTAATAAAAGTCTGTTCCAGCCCCGATTTACATGTTCTCGCCGTGCCAACATGCCAAGCACCTCTTTTCTTGTCGTCCTCTTTCCCCTTCATCCCTGCCTTCTTTCTCCCTCAAACACACTCATCTCCCACCAGGCGCAAACACACTTCCCTTTCATTTCTGACACTCCTGTTTTCTTCCCTCTGCTCTCACCACTCCTCGCCCTGTGGGAGGTAGAAGGAGATTTATGGAGGCTGAAGTGATATCATTGTTAGTCCCTGTCTTTTGAGCTCCCCTTTGAAACCTACAGACACACACACACACAAGCAAGAAATAATGAATGATCAAACGCATGCAGGTGACTCAGCAAGCGAGCAAGGGACACAAACGCACCATCAAAA
>JASGAT010360097.1:0-21607 GCA_030220025.1 Chelon auratus | reverse complement strand
ACGCAGTTCCAGCTCTGTTATGCGTTTTTATCTTGCTGACTATCTTCTCATTTCTCATCAACACGCTCACCCTGTTCGGTCTTGGGCAGTCCGGGGACCTGTCCTGGCAGCCGCGCTTTACCCTCCTTAAGAACTTGATTTGGAGCGACCTCATGCAGACTGCCACCTTTGGCCCGGCTGTCATCCACTCACTGGCTCAGCGCCGGACAATGTCCTTCAGCGCCTGGTGCTATGTTCAGTACTTTCTGGGAACGGCCAGCATTTTCTCTAGTCTTGTCACCATCACCTGCATGGCGCTGGAGCGCTACTTGTACGTGTGCCACGCCATCCACTACTTAGTCATTCTCACTCAGATGCGCATCCGGCGGATCTTGACCCTCATTTGGGTCTACTCCGTGGTCGTCAGTGTCGTCAACA
Source organism: Chelon auratus (assembly GCA_030220025.1). Taxonomy (NCBI): domain Eukaryota; kingdom Metazoa; phylum Chordata; class Actinopteri; order Mugiliformes; family Mugilidae; genus Chelon; species Chelon auratus. The sequence goes on along the minus strand of JASGAT010360097.1, from coordinate 21,190 downwards.
TGGTGCTGCTGCACACGGGGAATGAGGAAAAGGTCGCACATGCCACCATGGGACTTTTGTGCGAGCCGGACATGGTGGAGCAGCACATGGGGTTCCCCAGAGCCTCTGCCATCTTTCGCAAAGTCACTGGCTCCTTCACTCTACTGCTGTGCCTGCTGGTCTATGGTTTCTCCTACCTGAGGATGTACCAGGACGCGCGTAACGCAGTGATACCCTTCAATGCAGTCAACGTCACGGCGCGCAAGACTGTGCTGTTTTACTGTGGCATGCTGTTCCTGCAGCTGCTGCCGCTGCTGCTTAAAGTCATCTCGGACGCGCTGTGGGAAGTTGAGGGTCCCCTGGCCATGATGGAGCTGTCCACCCAATCTCAGGAAGCCTGCAAATTGAAGCCGGCGCCCTCGGCCACGGCCGCGGTGCTTCACATGGCTCTGCTTATCATGTTGCTAGTGCCGCCGTGCATCAACCCTCTGGTGTACGGGCTGAGAAACGCGGAGATGAGGAACACGTTGATCACCCTGTTCCGGCGGTGGAAAGAGTGGAGGGGCGCAGTGGAGCTAAGAGGAGTTGGACACATTGCGCAGCAAAATCGAGCCCAAGCAGGATAAGGTGATGCTTTCCAGAGATGCAAGAAGGCTGGAAATCCTCACATTATGAACTAGGAGCAAAGGAAATGTGCACAACAACAACTGGTATAAACCTACAGTTTGAATGGAAGTAATTTTCCTGTAATACCTCTTACTTTTTTTGTACAGGAACGCAAAAGCAGCTGTAAGGTGAGCTGAGTAGAGGAACCAGTTTACAAAGACCTTTTTTTTTTGACAATAAAGGAGCCCACTGCTGCAATATCTTTAACCTCCGGGTAAAAGCCCAGAGGCTGCTTTTATATGCAGTTTTGGACCCTGTTTTGGGGACATATGTCCCTACTGTCACTGTATCTGTCTTTTATATTTATAAGTACAACAATGTTGTTTTTTGTGGTGCAGTTTTGTAAATTCATGCAGCTACTGTATTTATATTATATGCAAAAGATGAATGTAAACCTGGGACCAACGATGTGTGATTTATGTGCTTTATGTGGCATCAGAAAAAAAAGACAATTCAAAGTATGAGTGTTAGTTGCAGACATTATGATTGTGCGGCTCAGTCATGCTGCATTTCCTGTTGTCAAGGGCTCATTTATGCATCTCCAGAACCTCATAGCACTGAAGTTTTGTACTTTTTTTTTTCTTTCAAAAGCACAGAACATTTCTGCATAAACGTGACTCAAAACTCGGTGGATGTTCACACAAATCCCAAAAGTAGGCAAGTAAGAACCAGGTGAAACAAATGAAACAGAAATGCTTTGTTCATCCAGTGAGTCGCAAAAGCATGTGCACCTCTAGAATTTAGTTAATTTCAAGGCCAATTTAGAGTTTTGCAGATCAGAAGTGTTTCCAATCAGTGTAAAAAAGACTCAGGTTCCAATCAGTGGCAATCAATTTTGTTTTTTTAAAAAAGTCAGGGATTTGTCACAGTCTGATTTTCAAAACACATGTTTGTGGAAGTGTATGACGGCAAAGTATGAGCAAAATAAAAAGATTGTACAACTTGAATTTGTCACTGTCAATATAAACAAATAAATAGATAAACACTCTTGAAGACCACTAGTCGAAATTAAATTCAACTAAAAATAGTATAAGCAAAAAAATAATATACAGTACAAGACTTGCATTTCATTCATTCATTCATCTTCTATACCCGGTTATTCCTATTAAGGGTCGCGGGGGTCTGCTGGAGCCTATCCCAGCTGTCATTGGGCGAGAGGCAGGGGTACACCCTGGACAGGTTGCCAGTCCATCGCAGGGCTAACACAGAGACAGACAACCATTCACACTCACACCTACGGCCAATTTAGAATCACCAATGAACCTAGCATGTCTTTGGATGGCGGGAGGAAGCTGGAGAACCTGGAGAGAACCCACACAGACACAGGGAGAACATGCAAACTTGTAACATCCTCAGCTATATGTAACATCCCAGCCGGCCCATGGATTCGAACCGGTGACCTTCTCACTGTGAGGAGCTCACTGTTAATATAAAAAAATTAATCAAACTTGAAGGCGACGGTTGCAAGGAAAAAACTCCCTTTTAACGGAAGAAACCTTGAGCAGAACCTTAAGCTCATATGGAGGGACCCATCAGCCTAAGGCCGGCCAGGTAGGGGCAGAGAAAGAGAGAGAAGAGAGAGGATAGGAGGAACTAGACGAACATACATGACTACAAACATACATGTAGAATCTGACGGTGATACAAATACAAGATATAGCTGTTGTTGTTACATGACGGTTTGAGAGCGTCTAGGCAAGTTGAGCGCACTACATTGTTTTGAAAGGTTGAAAACACACAAAGATTCCTGATTCACTCATAGAAAATTAATATGACTGTATGAATTGCACCATCTTGTGCTGTACCAGCAATAAAACGAACTCATGGAGTTAGTTAGTTAGCTGATGGTACATCAGAGGTCACGAATGAGAAAATAAAACAGGGACGAAGAGATGGATATCCCCACCACATAGTGTTAAAAATAACAAATGCATTCGGTAATTACAATTAAAATGTACTCATGGGCTCCTCAGAAGCTTGTTGCTGCTGATCTCTGCACCATTTTGTCCAAATCTGATGCTCTAAGTGGCAATTAGTCTGTCAAGTCAAGTCACTTTATTTCTATAGCACATTTAAAAACCACAGAAGTTGACCCAAAGTGCTTGCCAGTCAGGGAAAAAAGAAAAACATCTGCCTCCGTTCAAGTAAAACCCAATAATACAGAGGAACAGTATGATAAAAGAACAATGAAGCACCAAACCGAAGCCAAAAAAACGCTGTATGAAAGTAGGTTAAACATTCACCGATTTCTGCAAATCCAGCAGAGCTGCGATAGTGAACTAAAGGAGAAGTAAAATCCACTAAAAACACCTTCGATTTGATGGTTAAAAACAGCTAAACAGGTCTCAGGGCGCGATAACGATCCAGCACCAGCCGGAAGAAGGTTCACAATCCCATCGTCCTGCATTTTGAATCCTGCTAACCGATGCAGGGGAAAACCCAGAAAATCTTTCCACTTCCAGGAGAGATATTTGAAAATATACGAAATATACGATTCAGCAGAGAACTCATGTGTACACACTGGAGACGCTAGGAGAGCTTAGGGTTAGGTACTTACGTACGTACAGCTTAATTGTGCTCTGTTATTTTTAAAGTTCTCTGTAAATGAATATTGAGTGATTGATTGATTTTGCATTTCTCCGTGTGAAGCCTCTCTGTGTAATTAGATGGACCTCATTCCCATCACACCTGACTGTCTCAGAGGTGTATCACTGTCTCTGCCTCTGGGTGCCATCATCATATAAGTTAAACCTGTTTGGGTGAAAAAGAGCGAACGGTGAAAGATTAATCTCATTTTCAAACAGACATTAAGTTTTCTCTGCTAAATCTCAAATACAAACTAATTGCAAATGCATTAAAATCACTTTTATATGTGTCAGAATGTTTTAACCTCTATAGGGAGTAGATCATATGACGACAGCTACAAGCGTTTTGATCCTCCCCATGCCATTGATGCCTTTTATCACTAGAGGACAACAATATGTTGCTCAGGTTTCAGATTTGCTGTTTGTTTAATCAGCTCTCTCTCTCTGTCTCAGGGTTGTACACCCACGTGATCATGATAAATAATCAGATTAGGGTTTATTTTCATTAAAGGTTTAAACATCACTTTGTATGGTTGACCAAGTTTATATCTTTCATGAGGTTTCTGCTTCTGCCTCGGTCTGATGTAATGTTGCAGGTTTTAATAGTCTGACATTATTAAAAAAATCTAAACAGAGGTCAGATCAACAGAATTAATAACCACAGTGGTGAACATATCCTCATTTAAAGAGATGCTTTAGTGACTCAGCGTCGGCCTCTGTCATTTGGTTCTTTGCTTCTCACACATTTGACCTTGGTTATACGGCGTTACCAGGCTTTCGCTGTCACTGCGAGGCAGCCTTCTGTTGGACAACATTTAGTGTACAGATGAGACCAGAGTAGAATGGTTTGGTTTAAATGAGAGGTGTTATATTTGCAAATGAAACAACACTGCCTTCCGGCATCAGAATCTCATCCTTCCATGACACATGGGGATGGTAATGTCCATGTTTGGGCCTGTTTTTGCTGCATCTGGACCAGGAAGGCTTGAACATAACTGATGGACCAATGAATTCTGAATTCTACCAGTGAACTTTAAAAGTAAACATCAGGACATCTGTCCTTGAGCTGAATGTGAAGAGAAACTGGGTCATGCAGCAAGACAACGAGCCCAAGAACACAAGTGGTTCTACAAAAGAACTTTTAAAAAAGAAAAAGATCAATGTTTAGGAACGACCAAGTCAAGGTCCTGACCTTAATTCAATAGAAATGTTGTGGAAGGACCAGAAGCAAGCAGTTGATGTGAGGAAACCCACCAACATCTCAGAACTGAAGTGGTTCTGTTCTGAGGAATGGGCTAAAATTCGACCTTGGTTATATGGCGTTACCAGCAGTCGAACAAACGATTAATTAATTGAAGTTTTGAGTCATTTTTGTGCTGAAATGTAAAAGACTGTGAAATGCGCAAATACTTTTAGTTGTCACTGTAAGTCTATGAACAGTTGCATCATGTTGTTCATCAGGCTTTATGTTTCAGATCATTTCATTGAAATAAAAGGAGAACAAATGATTAATGCACCAAGTCGCTTTAATTTAAGCAAGTTTACATTGATATAAAAAGACGTGTGCATTAAGAAAATATGGCACGGGTTAAAAGTGACTGGAAAAATTCACGCAGAACTTCACTCTACAGGTTAAGAAGTAAGAGAATTATCATTTAGTAAATAAGTTAAACATGTAAGTCAAGGAGATAATAGTGATGCGCAAAAAAGCAAATTATTTCAGAGATATCAAAGACAATCAGTTGTTTTTGGCAGAATTCTTGCAACATTTACGTGTTGCATGAAACCCTGGTGATCATCCTCTTGATGAAGACCAAACAAGACCATAGGACCGAATGAAGTATAGTTTTGCTTCTCATGAGAGAGAGACTGAACGTGGAATAAACCATTTCAGTTCAAATTCACTTCAAATTCATGTTCACTTCAAATTGTGTACTGTATTTGCTGTATAGTAGGAGATAGAGTTACCAGCATATAAAGAGGCTCCTAATGTTAAGAAACACTCTCTGGAGGGCACACTTGGTACAAGTTCAGAGAAAACCTGTTTGACATAACTGTAAACTGATCAGCAATCGTGAATTACCAATATGATCATGAATTTTTATCTATATATTTTGTGCACAGGCCCGGTATAACATGCTTTAACTGTGAATTTGAGGTGCATCTACATTCTGCTCAGCAGTGGCTTCACAGCATACCAAGCCAAACAGCCCAAACTGGTTTGGTGTTTTCCTGTAAGGCGCCGAGTTCTGCACTACCTGTTTAATTTAGAACTGAAATGCAGAAGTTCATACTGTCTAGCAGACCAGTGCTCTCCACCATGACCTGTTGTGCTGCTGCTGCGCTAGCTGTGAAAACGCCGGATAATTTATTGTAATTCGTTATCTAAACCCAAAAAGGGAACGAGGAAGTAGCCTCAGTTACAATGTCAGTAAATGCTTTGTTGGTGTTTGACTCTGCACTGCTTTTGGAAGCGTCACACAAAAGAATGAGGAAGTCACAAAAAAGGGAAATTCACATTGTTGAACAGGTGCAGATTCACGTGGACTCCACCTCAAGATCTTAAGACAACAGCAGCAGCAGAAACCACTGTAAGATCAGCATTTAACAACATGTCAACTATCGTGTCTGAGTTTAACTGACTGTCTGATCCAAGTTTTAAAGCGTCTTTTTTTGTCTTCAGGTTTTGCTCTCTCTAAAACTACCAATGGACGCTGAAGTGTTCCTGAATCAGCCGGTCTGCCCACACGCTGCAGACAGACTGTCAAGGACGTCGATTCAAATCTACTCTGAGAACAACCTGAAGTTTATCTGTGAGTTTAAGCCCGGGCCTGGCGAGGAGGATGACAGTGTCAGCATGGATTGTGATTCGGTGTCAGTCATTCTCCCTGCACAGTGTACTGTCCACCAACTACGGCTACGCATCTGTATGCAGGTATGCAAAACCCGACTGGATGGTTAAATGAGCCAAAGTAGTCAGTTGCAAGAACCAGCTATGCACTAAATAATGCATGAGCTAAAAGGCAGGCAAAAAACAACCCACCATGATCTTCACTGACACGTATTTTAAATAGTTTTGGTTTGTTTGATCTTATTCTGCAAGTGTCCACAAAGGTTCTCAGTCATTCATATAGTATATCCCAATAACAAGCTGAAACTGCTAGAAGTACATTGTTTCTCAGAGAGATATAATTAGCCATGAATTTACAACACTGCCCTAACATCTGTCCACAAGAAGTTTCAACCCTGTACACACCTCATCAGAGATTGACACTAAGACATCTGGCTGATAACGGGTCACTAGAATATTTACTGTGGAAGAAAAACAGGATCAAAACAGCTTTATGGTTATTAACAGAAACCAGTCAAGTGTGTTTTTGACCCAGAGATGTTCCTATGTAAAGCCCAGCTCCTCCACCAGACCTTTAGTCCTTTAAGACTTGAATGAAACGTCTTCAAAAAACTCTATAACTCCAGTTGCACACAGCTATATAATTACAGAGAAAGAACATTTAAGGTTTTTAGATCAAGTTGGTTTCAGCGTTCTGCTTATTCTGCAAGCTCATGCATGTATAGTACATAATTGCTTCTTGCAACTAAGTATATTCCAAAGCTCTTTGTAGATAAATATGGTACTATTTGAAAATTTACAAGGGAATTTCCTGGTTGGAAAGGCTAGCAGGGAGAGTTTAGGGATTGCATTGTTGATTACTCCACCACCGCCCAGACTTAAATGCTGCAACAATTGGTAGATGGATTTGGTGTCTTTTGTGTCCCCATACGTTTCCTGTAGCACCGCTAGGTTAACATGGTTTTGGTGAAATGCCATGACAAATATTGAATGGATTCTCCTAAACTGTGTTTGAGGCATACTCCTTGGGAATAATTTAAACACCATTCACTTACTTGTATTTTATGCTAACATTTAATCATTTAAGCAAATAGCAAACAAGCATGGAAACCATTAACCCGCTAAACATCAGCGTGTTAGCTTAATCACTGCAAGAATGTTAGCATGATTGCATCAGGATTTAGCTTAAGTGCTAGCTTAATGTATGCTATGTACACTTTAGCTGCTAGCATGGCTGCAGGCTCTTGTTTCAACATTCAATCAAGCAACAACCATCAACATTTTTTAATATATTTCACTCTGTGCCTTCAGCTACAGGAGCAAAACTGTCATCCAGACCCATTTGCAATACTGGACCCAGAGAAGTATATTCTGCTGTATGCCAGAGGGGGCGACTGGTATGAGGCCTATGATGACTGTCAGGTTATCAGGACGCTAGACGTTCCGTGGTCATTTGACGACTTTCAGTGTCTGTCGGCACACCTGGTGGTAAAACCGCCAGTGGCAGTGGATTCAGAGGAGAAAAAGAAACAACAGCAGTGTCTGACGTACCTGATTGGACACGACCTGGAGAAAGACGCATCCGACCGACTTGGCGAACTCACATTCACCCGCAGGAAGCTGGCATCTCCTAGAAGGCAAGAGCTGAGGAATCGGGATGACAAGTTGTACGCCACAGAGCCTTGGATAACATCTGCCCCCGTACCAAATGACCTGCAGGACTGGCTGAAGAGAAAACTTCCTGTGACCTTCCATTACATGAACAAGATCAGCTTCAGCATACAGGTTGATTTTAGCGCAACACCAGATGTTCTTTTAAAAGTTTTCAGAAGAGTGATGGCAGACCAGGGGATTGAATGCGACCCCTCCGATAGTCTGGTGTTGAAAGTCTCAGGAAGGGAGGAGTTTTTATCTGGAGACCACGCCCTGATGGATTTCATCTGGGTCCGCCAGTGCTTGAGAAGCAATCAAGACCTCCACCTCTCTGTGATCCCTGTGTTGCTGCTTCCCACTGAGACTGTTGAGTTTGTGGACTGGCCTCTGGTTGATGGTTTTAGCGGCCAGTTCAGTTCTCACGAGGATCTTGTCCTTGAAGGGAAAGATCTGGATGACATCTTCATGATATCCTTGTGGGACTGCAAAAGAAAGCTCAGAGTCAAATTGCTTGGCTTTGATATCCCTGATCTTCCTAGCAAATGTCCCCAGTCTGTTTATGTTGAAGCATCCATACTTTACGGTAACAAGGTTCTCTCTTCAGTGTCATCCACTCCCAAGACCTTTGCAGATGAAGTGCTGTGGAATGAGTGGTTGGACTTTGACGTTTTCCTCAACGATCTACCAAGGGGCGCCAAGCTGGGTCTCACTATTAATGCTTGCACCACTGACACGTCCCCAATAACCAAAGACCCAAAGTCAGCATCGTCTTCACCCAATAAAACACCAGACTTGCAGAAAGTGAAAGCGAAGGTGCTCTACTTTGTCAATCTTCTCCTCATTGATCACAGGTGAGTTGAAATACCACCCTGTAGCCTAGAGAGTAGCTTGCTAGAAGGTGGAATTCCTTGCTGAAGTTGTGTTTTAGAAACGCTTACTATCAAGGTGCATGGAGGAGGAAAATAAATCGCAGAAAGGTCAAGACTCAGCAAAGACCAGCGATAAAAATAAGATCTATAAACATGTACAGGCACATAACATACACAAGTGTACATATGCATAAGACGATAAACAAAATAAAATAAAGATTATATTAAAAACTGAAAATATATCATATCAATGCATACGTAAAACTGCATAATCTAGAACACTACAAAACCACCCTGTAAAATAATCATAGTTACTTTTAATTTGTTTTGTTTTTCTTGCAGGTCCCTACTCAGCCAGGGCCCTTGCACTCTGCACATGTGGCCCTACCCTGACCTGGAGGACGAGGCCGTCACCTACCAGGCGGACAAGCTGTCCTCTGCAACTAACCCAGATGTAGCCGACTCCATGGCTATCAGTATCTTTCTAGACCGCTACAGCTTCCCCGTAGTTCTCCCAAATACCTTAAGCCCCAGCCTTTTGCCGACCAAATCTGCTTCAGCCCCTCCTTCACCTTCCTCCTCACCCCTGCCCACGTTATACGGCAGAGATTCTTCCTCTCTGAATGCCACGTCGCTGGAGTGCCCATTGAGTGACGGCGTACCTCTCAGATCTCCATCTCCTATCACCCACACCAACAAGGCTTGCCTCAAGAGGTTCCGGGAGGAGAGCATTCGATACGCCTCCAACCTGCCCCACTATCTGCGTCACATTGATTGGATGAACCGCAGAGTGGTCGAGGACGTCCACTGGCTGCTGTCAAACTGGGATCTCGGGGAACTGGATGTGACACTGGCCCTGGAGCTGTTAAGTATGGATTTTGCTGATGAGACGGTCAGGAGGCTGGCTGTCCAGAGACTGGAGAGCCTGTCCAACGACGATGTGCTCAAGTATTTGCTGCAGCTGGTGCAGGTATGTGTTTGTATTTAAGTAACACAGCAAAAGTGTGTGAAACAAACAAAAAAGAACTTATAGACAGAATCGATATGTGGAAGAAGTGTGAAAAAGTCAAGTTTAGGTGCAGTCCCCAAAATAAGCAAATCCACTTTTCTGTTAAAAGGCAACTTAATGTGATCCAGTTACCAAACCAGTTTAAAAACCCCACACCTTCTGCCTTCTATGTCCATTTCTAGTCACCAAAAAAACATTGGTAGACACAATAAATAACTGATAAGTCAATAATAACCAAACTCAAAAAAGTGGGTCTGTAGGTCAAAAAGAACGCAATGCTGGATTTCCAGTAGATTCAAGAGGTTTATTGTCACATATGCAGTAAAAAAAAAAACAAAACAGCAGTTTAGACCATACAATGAAATGTTTACTTTGCAATTTGCCCTAAAAGCTGAGAAGCTGGATTTAGGAAAGTGCTCTGTGCCTTGTGCTACAGATACAGTCACTTCTGATCAGGAGTCTGACAGCCTGAGGGTAGAGTCTTGTCCTCGATTTCACTCGCCTGTAGCGTCTCCCCAACAGCAGAAGTGTGAAGTTGTGGGCTCTCCTGATAACTCTGGTTGTGTAAATGTCTTGTAGCTGATGGGAAGGCTCCTCCACAAATGAATTGTAGCGTTTTACGACACTCTGGAGAGTCTTGTCCTTAGCTGTGCAGTTCCCAAGCCATGCTGTGATCGAGGTGGTGATGGCGTTCTTAAAGTGTACTTCTGTAAATGTAGCTGAGGATTTTGGTTTACATATCACATTTCCTCAGCCTTCTCAAGAAGTCTTTATTGAGATTTCTTCACGAGCTACTGAGGGTTGCGAGACCATCAGCAGAGCGAAGTGAGATCTTCGTGAGTTTGAAGGTCTTCACCCTCTCCACCTCTGTCTCGCAGATGCATAATTTGAGGTGACGCTGGTCTTTTCTGCGTCAAAGACGAGACTATTTTCCTGACACCAGGCCTCCGGACCTGCCCCACCTCTTTTCATTATATGATGATGGTGTCAGTCCGGGAGGCCACACAGTCATGGGTGAAGATTATGTTCAGTAGCGGACTCACAGTCCTGATGTCTGATTTTCTAGTTTCCCCCTCTGACCGACTGCAAAGGCCTGTAAAAGGGTAAAGCAGAAAGTTGCTTTAAGGCCTCAAATCCTCACAGACCCCAAAAAGCCTGAGGTGACCAATCGATATTACCACATCCTTCTTAGTCACATTTGCAGCATCATGCTTTATATTCTCACACATCCTCTTTCTTTCTTTCGTCCTCGTTGGTAAGAACTTATTTTAGGTCAACCCTCTGATGTACTTTGCTGAATCCTCCTGAATCCATTCAGATTTAAAGCGTAGCAATCATATTACATATCAGCTGTCCCGATTGGTATCAGGGTATCCTGGCATAAAATGATTGGATCAATATCAGGCTTCAGCCAAGTCTGATGTTTTGTGGTTTTTTATTTTAGGAGTGCTATAAACCAAACCCACGTCCCATGCATCAAACTACTTCTTCCTCTTTGGTTTTAATGGTGGTTGGCTAGAAATGTTCTGGTCACCCAACACCATAAACTCTGTAACCCTCTCTCTAGAATATTTTTCTCCTTGACGCTGCCTCTGGGAAACTTTACTCTTCTTTTAAGATTGGATCAGAAGTCAGATCGGCGGATACCGAACATTTAAAGATCAATGCGTATTGAAGTCTCCATCCCTTGGATGTAAGAGTGTGATCTGTCTCTTCTTACAGACGCTTAAAGTGGAACCTTACCATGACAGTTTCCTCGCTCGGTACCTCATCCAAAGAGCCCTGCGGGTGAGTTGTGCAGATTCTTAGTATTCCTATCATGCTGTAGACTTTTAATGACATATTAAAAAAATATTATTAATGTTATCTGGCACTATATGCTGCTGTCCTCTGCTCTGTAGTTACATTTGGGACTTGGGAGTTTGCAACTGTCAAAACAAAGCCTTTAATACACTTTACAGAGTACCACAATTAGTTTTATTACGAGCTGACACACCTTCAGGGAAACTGTTATTAAATGTGCCCCCAGACAGTTCCTCATTTAAAATAGATCAACACCGGATCCTGTTTTACAGTCTGCCATGTCCCATGTAAACTGTTCACATTGTTCACACATCTGAACAAGTAAACACTCAATGACAATTAATAAAAGTGACATACTCCAACAAATGACACTGACTTTTGTTAATATTGACAATTTAAACAAACGCAAATTGCCTTAATTAAATCTCTGATGTCTAGTCCGCTGTTTGCTTCACTATTTACTGCTGTGGAGTCGCTGGATCTCTTTAAGACCTTCAGAAAAAAAAATGGGGACGCTTCGTGGATGTGCCTGGCAAAGGGATTTACAAGGTCTCTTAACAGGTTGCTAGTTTACAGCTGGTGCATGGGTGTACATTTCACAAAGCAGATTCCTTGAAGATAATGTGAGGGCCATCTGTTTATAAGCTGAAGCTGATGAAGTAGTAGACCTTTCAAGACAAAAATGATCCCAAACACATCAACAAATCCACCAAGGAACGAGATGAAGAACAGCACAAGGTGTTGACCTGGCCTCCATATTTGCTAGATCCCAAACAGTTTGGGATCCCTCCTCTCAAAATATAGGACCCAAAGGCCCCCCACTAACAACACTGTGTTCCCAGACACCACAGGACACCCTCAGAAGGCCCAGGTCCACTCTCTGATGAGTCACCACAAGGGAGACCTGCACAATATTAGGAAGGTGGTCATAATGTTATGACTCCGCAAGACGGAGTTACAGAAGCCTCTCAGCTTTCCAGCAGTTCGCAGAGTTGTCTGTATCTTTACTGACTCATGGACACATTTTACCGCAGAGCAAGAGAATCGGCCACTTCTTCTTCTGGTACGTCCGGAGCGAGGTGGCGGGATGCCCGTACTTCCGCCAACGCATGGCGGTGATCCTGGAGGCCTACTTGCTGGGTTGCGGTCAGGCCATGCTGGACAGCTTTGCCCAGCAGGTCCAGGCCGTGGAGGTCCTGCAGGAGGTCACTGAGATCATCAAGAGGCTCTACCCCGACAAGACCGACCTCCCCTCTACGGGTGGGTGACATTCCAGTTATCAGTGCCATATATAGCCATACACATAAACAGAATATGTATATATATATATATATATTTTATATATATATATTTTATTGTTTTGCATCCTGACTCACAATAAGTGAATTTGAGTGAATCACTTGTGATTTAAGTTTAATGGTTGAAATGTCACATTGATCTCCGCTCTCCTACTGTGAGAAGAAGTAGTTTGACCTCGGTAATATTTTTTTTGTGTGTGTGGTCACTCTTCCGGCTGTGTGTGGTCGTCACCCTGGTGTACACCTGGTGCAGAAATCCCTTTAATATACACAAAGGAAATTCAATCTGTAATGAGTTGCGCCGTGAAGGTCCTCTGTGTAGATGAAGTGCTGCTGAACACCTGGTGCTCGGCAACCGTTGAATTAGAAGACGTGCACCTGCCGAAGCTTTTGAAACCGCTTTGTCGTAGTGAAGGAGTGATTCTTTTTTTGCATTTGCATGAGCTGTCAGAATCCCAGTCATTTGTTGTACTGTGTTATTTTTAACTTCATTCACTGGACTAACTGTGTCTTTGTTGCTCTCACTGTAGCCCCCCTCAGGCTCCAAGAGCTCCTTAGAAACAGTAATCTGCCAAATGAGTTCTTGCTGCCCTTTGACCCCCGCATTAAGGTTGGAAGCGTCCTGGTAAGCCTTCATATACTGACCTGTTTGTGCTAAATAAAAAAGGTATGTTTTAGACATGATTTGCATGGTTAGTCTTTTGTGTATGGTTTTACATATAGTACCCATTTTTTTAACATATGCGACAATGACTATGTGCAGGATTCACACTCTGTAGAAACAATACAATTAACTGTAGGGCCTTCATAGGAGGTTTATTGTTGTCATGGTACTCTATCTTGATTTTATTGCGTGTTTCCACTGAAAAAAAAAAAAACTCTCCGCCAACAACCAATCAGTTCAACCCTTAAATACTCAAACACTGCTTAAAAAAACTCTGTGTATCTATCCCACACAGCTGGACAAATGTAAGGTGATGGCCTCCAAGAAGAAGCCGCTGTGGCTGGAGTTCGCTCCCATGCCGTCGCCCACCCCGGCTACACCTGTCGGAATAATCTTCAAACAGGGCGACGACCTCAGACAGGACATGCTGGTCCTTCAGACACTGGTGATTATGGACTCTATCTGGCAGGAGAAATCGCTGGACCTTAACCTGATTCCTTACGGCTGCATCGCCACAGGACACAACATAGGTATAGACATCAGACGATCGACCTGTGATCAAGAGTTTCAATGCATGATAACTTTATAATACTCAAACCATCCTGAAATAGATACAAGACTATTTCACGCCTTGGCTTAATTGATCAGTTTAGTATAGATTAAGATCATTTAAGAGACATGGGCGCAAATTTTGTCCATTGTATAAGTCAAATCCTGCAGCCTACTTTTCCCATAATTCAACTTGATAGTATTCAAGTTTTAAACTGCTGGATAAAAGCCCATACTTGTCATTTCCACTTTGCAATGCAGGCTTTTTGTTAAAAATGTGAGTATCCAACTGAACCTGATGGTATTTTCTTGTGATGTGATTCTCCTTTTGTCACATCAAATAGCTGTGGCAGGTGATTGCCAGGTAAAGGGCTGTTAAAAGTGAACAGAGGGCGTCACGTCTAATAGTATTCTTGATGACGTTTCTCCTCTACAGGTATGATCGAGATCGTGAGGGACGCTGCCACCATCGCTGCCGTCCAGAGGAGCCACGGAGGAACAACTGGGACCTTCAGGAACGACGCTCTGTTTGAGTGGCTCAAGTCCAAGTGTCCACTCCAGGAAATTGTGAGCATCATCTCTTTGGTTATAGCTTCTTCCTACCTGCTAATTGATATGCTGCTATAGATCTGTGCATCTGCCCTCAGGTCAACAGGGGTGGAATAATTCAAACGCAGATTACTATCTCCGTATTCTTGTTGCGTCTTGGTTCTAAACATCTGGTTTTTACATATTTTCATTTTTACCTGCTTATAAATTCCATGGTAATGGTGCAGATGACGCTGCAGAGTCGTGTAGAAAGATTAACTCGCTCTAGTCTCATCGACCAGGCCTCTGACCCATGAGAGCATTTATGCATTCATATGCTAATAATTGATTTGTTATTAATACACTGTATTTAACCTTTCCATATATTAAAATGCATGATTTATTTATTTATTTTGTGGCTCGGCCGATTTTTACCCAAGTAAATGCTTCTTCCTCCTCTGCAGCACTACCAGAACGTGGAGAGGTTTGTCAAGTCCTGTGCCGGCTACTGCGTGGCCACTTACGTACTGGGCATAGGAGATCGACACAACGACAACATCATGATCACAGACAAAGGTACAAATAAATCTGCATTTGTGCAACTGTAAATATTACTTTTACAGTTTTATTTATGTATTGAGGATTTACGTAAATTGTATCTACAGTAAATAGCAAATAATGCCAAGTAGCATTATAAACCTCACCCTGTAAAGCTGAATGAATCTCATGCATTAGTTTCTGAGACCTCTGCACCACTCACCTAATCAATACTCACCTAAAATACCTGTTGCATGTGGAGTGGAGACTCGTCATCTGCCCCCTGGTGGATTTATCTATGCTCTGTAGTCCATAGCAGGCTTTTGGCAGCCATTTCCAAAATGGATTGATGTTTTTTTTGCAGGGAAATCTTTTCTAATTTTAAAAAGGTTACTATAAGAACATCATTTCAATATCAATATTTACTTTATTCAAGCAAACTATAATTACTTCATACGTTATTCTCTGAGTCAGAGTGAAATCATGTTCAAACATGATGCAGCAGATATATGTGGTGATTTAAGTCATTTATTTTATCATGCAATATAATTTATTTATTTATTCTTTTGCATATTTTTCTAATTTAATTAAATGTATTATCTGAAAGACTAAAATCTCGAATTAAAATATGCATTAACCTCTTTCATAGTAGTATAATTTATAGATTTGTACGTGTGATTTTTCTGTGCAACCTTGCGTTGCAATGCAGACGTTCATTTAGTGTTTTATCGTAACCTGTGTTATCTGTATTTACCAATTAAAATAGATTCAGAGACACAAGTATTATTTTTTCAGTCTTCACGTGGAACAAGCATGGTTACTTTTCTTTCCAACCAAAAGACCAAAAATTTAACGGTCGTAAAATGGTCCTTCTTTGGGAAAGATTGTCAAATTCAAATTTCAAATATTAAACAATATGAAAATCATTTTCTTTAGTTTACAGGTTCAAGAAGCGCTTGCATTTTGGTTGAAATTTGTGGGATTTTTCTGACTAATATTTCATATGTGGGGCTGCACAGAGCTAAATTAAATGAATACAAAAGCTAATATTTGCACTATTTTGAGGTCAGAGTCCATATTTCGGTTTATCACTCTAAAGCCTAAAGCAGGGGTGTCAAACATACGGCCCAGGGGCCAAAAGTGGCCCGGCAAAGGGTCCAATCTGGCACACGGGACAAATTTAAAAGTGCAAAAATGACACAGAAGAGATTAACTGCAGTTTTATAATAAATTTGGCACCTCCTCCTAATTTGTCCACTAAGAGTTGCAGACATAACACAACACTGAGACCCAGTACTAAACAGCAGAGGGCAGCAATGTGCAGAAATTGCACTTATTTTTCATAAAATGTTTATAAAATATTTTGTAAATGGGTAGTTCCTTAAATGTAAACATTTTCATAATGTACTTCTTCTTCTTTGCACTAAAACACAGGGGAAAATGTGAAGTTGTTGTTATTTATTTGTTATTATGCTATTGTGTTAGTGGTCCGGCCCTTTGAGATGAAATTCTGCTGTATGAGACAGTTTGAAATCTGCAGTCTTAAGTGTTAAAACACAATAATATGTCACGTTGGTTGTTGAGCAGTTTGAACTAAATGCAGCCACCCTGACAAACGCCCTGCTCCTGTGTTTCCTGGGCCTCGCAGGGAACTTGTTTCACATCGACTTTGGTCACATCCTGGGAAACCGGAAGCATTTTCTGGGCGTGAGCAGAGAGCGAGTGCCATTCGTCCTCACGCCTGACTTCCTGTACGTCATGGGCAGGGTCAGAGGTCGCAACAGCCTCTACTTTCAGAGGTTCAGGGTAAGAAGACGTTACATTGTGTGAAATAAGATTTTAGAGAGGTGCATGCATAAAGTCATCAAATTATGAAATCTTGAGCTTCATTCTTTATAGAACTCCAAGCCACATTTAAATTGACGACATCATTTGTCTTTTGCATTTACTCAAGAAATTAGTACATTATCTATTTGAAATGTTCACAACTTATACAACTTGGATGATCAGGATGGTTGAATAATTCCATTTGCGTAAGTCAAAGAGTCAGTGAATCCACAATTTACGTGCAAGTAGATATGTTTATTATTATATTTATTCTAAAATTCTGTTTTTGCCCTGGTTCTGCCTTCGTTCAGGACACCTGCACCCAAGCCTACCTCTCCCTGCGCTCCCACTCCCGTCTCCTGGTCACCCTGTTCTCCCTCATGCTGCTCACGGGCATCCCGGAGCTGAGTGCCGCGGAGGACATGCGCTACCTGCGGGAGGCGCTGCAGGAGGAGCAGTCGGAGGCGGAGGCCAAGGAGCACTTCCTGCAGCAAATCCTCCTGTGTGAGCAGCTGGGCTGGACCGTGCAGGCCAACTGGTGGATCCACATGGTGGCGGGCATCAAGTAGACCGATGTGTGGTGAAATGCATATCGTTAGCTTCATAGCATAATTGCTGTAAAAGTCGTATTTTAACGTTTTCGGAAAACAAGAAAAAACACAATTTTTAGAAAGCACATTGGTATTTTTTATTGATATTGTAATAGTGGCCAAAAATGGCAATTATGCTATGAGGCTAATGATATGTTTTTGTGCAATATATCCTCCTAAGACCTGAGCTTTTGTTTGGTATGCATATTTCATTTCTCCAAGGTATTTGGGATTAGTAGGACCAAATACCCTGTGGACACAGGGTTTATTTCACTGTATATTACAATAAAGTCACCAATGTGTAACAAAATATAAAACTGTTTGTTTTAATACCTAAACATGGCTGAGCAAAAACAGAACTGCAAACAATGAAGTCCCAACGTCCTCAAACGAGTACTTGCTAATTAGCGACGTGGTAGCTCCTTACTATTGACAGAATTTGTGTGTTTTCATAACAAACTAGAAAAGTTAATGAGCATATATAAACAAGTTTCAACCCTGGAATTTGATGAGGTTTTGTCCCGTGATGGGCTGTAGAATGAATCCACTGAGGTTTAAATGAAGCAGAATAAGCTGCCACAAACCTAAAACTTAATGTCCTCATATGAGGACACAGGGTCTCAGGAGGATATACTATTGTTAAGTTCATATAGTACTTACTAGTGACACGTGGGCTTGTTATTTCACAGGCTGTTCTGTTTACATTTAATTAAAGGTGTAGCTGGCCACCATAAATGTGTGCACATATCTGCAGAGACCTTGACATCTGGAGTGAAATTGTCTGTAGTTCTTTTCTAGCTCTTCTTTTCATCAACCAGAGGAAGAGAGGCCGAGGTTGATTGTTGTTTTCAAACAGCTACTAACACATCCTACAAGCGCGTCCCTTTTGAGCGCAATAGATACCTGAAGCTATGAACCCTAGCCTGACGTGGGTGGAAAATTACGTCACGACATGTAGAACCATTTGACATATATACAATGTTGTCCACGGGATGTGCAGTTGATTTTGACCCTGAAGTGACACTCCTGTCCTGCACCGGTGTGTGTCACCGTGCATGGATTTTACTGGTGGTAAACACATTGTACCAACATTCAACACGACAAGTGTCATTATTCAGTGATGCAGCTTGTCATGCTGGCAGGCAGTAATTAAATATGTCAAGATCTCATCCCCGTTTCTGGTCTGTATCTGTTCTGAGGTTTCTTTCTATCCGTGTTGTAAAGAAATGCATTTTTTCCGCATAGTCCTTAAATTATGCCGAATTTTTCGAACAGCATGAACAGCAGCCCATGCGCGTTAGGTTCACTGGTGATTCTACATTAGCCGTAGGTGTGAGCGTGAATGGTTGCCCCCACCACCCCACCCCTCCGCGACCCTCCAGAGGACAAGTGATTGCACAAAATGAATGAATGAATGAATGAAAAGCAGCTACAGACTCATGGAAGCTTGATGCCACAAAGGCTATTTGATTGGACGTCACGGGGGAGGCTTTCACCACACAAGTACATTTATTCCCTGTCACAAAACAGGTGTGATGTTGATGAAAATCTTTTTCCAGATCAGCAAGAGCCACAAGATGGTCTGCCAAGAAGATGAGACATTGTAAGGTCATGCACTATTGATGATCGGAGGTGAAAATGTTCGGTTCCTTCGTGAGTTCTGAACATCTTCTGTGATTATGTTCGGTTTTCATTTTGAAATTGTCTTCCTTGGTGTTCCATGACATGCTTTACCTCCAATCTGATTATGTGATTGCTTTCCACTTGTGTGCTTCCCCCCTCTGTTTTCTAACTTGTGCCTTGTTAGCCCTTGTGCATACACAATTAGTAGTAGCCACAGTAGCCAATCTGACAAATAGAAAACATCAATATAGCCACCCCAACTCCCCAGTGATAGGCTCCAACCCCCTCACAACCCTTCTAAGGATAGATAATAGATGGATGGATATTCCAGGAGTACAGTGATGGACGGCTCATCCATGATCGATCTCCTGCTGTCCACTGATGTCTCCAGGGTTGTGTTCAAAGACAGTTACGGCCCTGCTATTGCGTTTATTGGTGCTGTATTGCTGTGTTTCGCCGTAGTGTGCATCCACAAGGGCGATGTCCAACGTGAGCAGGTGTTTCTCACAATGTAAACCAGCAGATGCTGTTTTTCTGCCTCTCCATATGTTGATTCCTGAATATTCACACAGATCAGAGGCAGCAATTCTCTGTGAGGTATATAATATGTATGTGGGTGATTCTTCGGCTACGGTCAAATTTGGTCGGGAAATTTTTTAGAAAACTTAACTTCACTTTTTTTTTTAAATATTTTGACACGTTTTACTTCTCCGCAATGTGTAGCAACACTTTCTGAAAGTGGCTGTAACAAAATGATATGAATATTGAATAATTTTGGTCATTTTGGTTTTGCACTCAGAGGAAAGCGTCATTTCCATCACACCACAAAAATTCATTCATTCACCTTCTGTAACTGCTTGTCCTGTGAAGGTTCGTGGGGGAGCTGGAGCCTATCCCAGCTGTCATTGGGTGAGAAAACCTAACCAGCATGTATATGGATGGTGGGAGGAAGCTGGAGTATCTGGAGAGAACCCACGCAGACACAGGGAGAACATGTCAGATCAGTTCGGGATCTAGTAAGGGCGCCCCGCCTCCTCGCTGCGGACGTACCAGAAGTAGAAGTGTCCGATTCTCTTGTTCCGCAGTGTAATGTGTCAGTGAGTCAGTAAAGATACAGACAATACTGCGTACTGCCGGAAAACAGAGAAGCTTCTGTAAGGTCGTCTTGCGGCGTCATAATATTATGACCACCTTCCTAATATTGTGTAGGTCTCCATTGTGGTGACTCATCAGAGAATGGACAATGGACATGGGCCTTCTGAGGGTGTCCTGTGGTGTCTGGCAACAGAATGTAGTTAGTGTGTCAGGCTGCATCCTGCTGGGGATGGCTGCTGCCATCAAGGAGTGTCATTGCTATGGGGTGGGGGTGCCTGGTCTGGTCTAGGTGGGTGCTACATGTCTAAGTATCATCCACATGAATGAATGCCAGGTCCAGAAGTTTCCCAGCAGAACACTGAACTGTCACAAGATGGTCAATGTTATTCACTTCTCCTGTTGGTCATAATGTTGTGGCTGATCGGTGTAGACAAAAAAAAAAGCAATCTGTTAGTAGTTTTTTCTTTCTTTATAGCTAAAACCGGTTTATTCCACCAGAGCGTTTACAACCCAGCTCTTTAAACAGCAACCTCTGGTGCAGGCTCAAGGTTAACAAGTTCCGCCACTAGAGGGCGGAATTTTTAAATTTTTTGGTCTCCACCGTTCTACAGCAGACCTTGAAAAATGCTCGTGTGCAAATGCAAAAAGCACAAGAAAAGGGGCTTTTTTAAGAGTAGCAATCATGCAAAAGATGTTTCCAGATGTTTCTCCATTCAACGGCTTTAGCTCTGGACAAATTACAGCATTCCCTCCCTCCAGGTTTCTCACTGCTGTCGTTCAGTTTTCTCTGTGTCTTTCAGCTTTTTATCTAGACTGCTATCGTTTGTGTTTGAGCGTGCGGTAGTAGCACATAACAGGCTTTCATTTGATAACACATTTTGTTGCTCCTTAGCCGTCTTAAGTTTGTATTAAAGGAGAACACTGTGGCGCGGAACTGCTGATAATTATGCATTCCAGCCATTCCTACGGTGGCCTGGAGGTGCAAATCAACATTACAAAACATAAAACACTTTTACAAATTCTGAAACAAATTTACATTTCAGAAAACAAAACTACAAGTCTTA
>JASGAT010360094.1:0-12924 GCA_030220025.1 Chelon auratus | reverse complement strand
TTTTTTTTTTTGTGATTATAGATTAGCTGCGTCAGTGTGCATCGTGCAGTTCATTTGGTCTAATAAACAGAGCCAGATTGATCAGGATGAGCGCGTGTGCGTGCGCGCGTTTTACTTGATCGCGGAGATTATGCGTAATGGAGATTGATTACTGCAGCACTGATCGAGGCAGCTGATCCGATAGGTTGGTGTCTGTCCGTCTGTCTGTCGGGGCGTGGTTGGAAGCGCTTTACGGAGAGTTGTTTACGCGTAGGCTCCGTGACCGCTCGCCGCACGTGTCTGATGTTCTGCCCCGCTTGCAGAGGCGCTGACGGCAGGCAGAGAAGAAAAAGAAGAAGATAAAACACCTGATTGCTGCTTCTGCCTCTGATCTGTCTGAATGGGATGTGAAGCGAGCCGTGCATACGAATATGAAACAACACGCAGACACCAAATCATGTGCTCATCACGGCAACAGCAGGAGTAATGACACTCGGGACCACTTCAGGGGGAAAAAAAAAACAAAACACAGCAACAACACACACACAAAACACACACTTACGCGCTGTTTTGCGTGGCGATGACAAACATGAGATAAAAGTCCTCCTTTCCAAGATAACCCAGATGTCTCAGATGTGGCAGCGTACTGTAAATGTCCTGACAGTGTTTGTGCGCGCTTCTTTTCTTCGTGTCAGAGATAACGTCAAAAACAGCGCCAACGCGAGGCGCTTGGGTTCGTGTACCTGCGCCGGTGTGGTTCCCGTGCCCTTTGGATTGTGCATGTGTGCACCACACATGCCTCCAGGAGTGTGTATGTGCGTCACATTAAAGGCCCTCTCCCCTTATCTTTCCACGAGGATTAGAGTGCATAAGCTAAGCCCGAGGGCTCTGATTCCCCCCCGTATCAAACGCTATCAACAATCGCTGGACGCCAGCAATGAGCTCTCTATTAAAGACCCTCTCATATCCAACTGACAGCAATCTAGCAAAGGTAATGGGCCGTAGATAGCCCGGCTGATTTGTGGCTGCTGAAATGGGATCATTCAGGCCCATTGTGATCATCGGAATAAAGGAGAAACAATGGGCCTCGTTGGCGGTTCGTGATAATTTGTCATTTCGGTTGGCGGCATTAAGTGAATTTGGATCATGCCTGACCAAACACTGAACTCATACTCTAACTCAGGGGTGTCAAACATGCGGCCTGTGGGCCAAAAACCGGGCCCGCCTGAGAGTCCAGTCTGGCCCGTGGGCTGAATTTGCAAAGGAACAGGAGAAGAAGAAGAAGGGGAGGAGGAAGAGAGAAAAGAGAAGGAGGAGAAGGAGGAGGATGAAAAGGAGAAAGAAGGAGGGGAACAGAAGGTATAGAAGATGAAGGAGGAAGAGGGGAAGGAGATGGGAAGGAGGAGCGGAAGGAGGAGAAGAAGAGGGAGAAGGAGGAAGATAAAATGAGAAAGAAGGAACCAGAAGAGAAGGGGGGAGGAAGAAGAGAAGGGGGATTAGGTGGGGAAGAACAGGGACGAGTTGAAGAAGGAAGAGGAAGAAGGTGAAGGAGGTGGCAGGAGTGGAAGGAGGAGAAGGAGGGGGATAATAAAAATGAGAAAGAAGGAAGAAGAAGAAGAGAGGAAGAAGAGAGAAAAGAGGAGGGGAAGAAGGAAGATGAAAAGGAGAAAGAAAGAAGAAGAAGGGGAGGAGGAGGAGAATGCGGAACAGAAGGATTAGACGATGAAGGATGAAGAGGAGAAGTAGATGGGGGAAGGAGAAGCGGAAGGAGGAGAAGAAGAACGAGAAGGAGGAAGATAAAATGGGAAAGAAGGAAATAGAAGAAAAGGGGAGGAGGAAGAAGAGAAGGGGGATTAGGTGGGGAAGAACAGGGAAGAGTTGAAGAAGGTGGAAGGATGAAGAAGTTGAAGGAGGTGGCAGGAGTGGAAGGAGGAGAAGGGGGTTGATAAAAATGAGAAAGAAGGAAGAGGAAGAAGTGAGGAGGAAGAGAAAAAAGAGGAGGGGACGAAGGAAGATGAAAAGGAGAAAGAAGAAGAAGAAGAAGAAGGGGGAGTAGGAGGAGGAGGAGAAATAGTTTCAGCAGCGGTAGCTTTTTTTGAAGCTCCCTTGAAGCTCTTTATCATCTCTGGTGATCATACAGAATTCATAGAACCATGGTTACATCTGTAACCCTCGTCTTTCCATCTTAAGAGTTCAATCATACTCCTGGACTGTCGCCACATATTGCAGAAATTAAATTTGGTATATTGGAAAATACAGGGAGTTGTCTGACTTAATAAGGCTTGTGTGATCTCATTTGACAAGGGCTTCAGCGTACCAGATGTTCATTGGTCATGTAGAATACCTGCACTCAAGTCAAGTTTTAAGGTTATAGCAACGCTACTCTTGACAAGAAGTGTCAGGTGAATAGACAGGCAGCACCTTGCTCTATACTACACTGAGTTGTTGGATGGTTAGCCTGTGGCTGTGGCTGCAGAACCTTAAAAGATATTTTTAAACGAGGAAGGAAGTCGAGAAAATATTGGATTTTCCAAAGCTGCCGAGCTCTCTTGTCCGAGCGCAATGTGACTTTTGGTCCCAGTCCTGCAATGATCCGTCTGCACACCACACAACACTTACAAGCAATAGGACACTATTGAGCTGTTATTCAGTGACAGAGGGAAGCTGGAGGCTGAACAAGTCGTATTCTGTGGAGGCTGAGTTGCGATCCCAGCACACGACCTCCTACTGGGGCCACAGTGATCTCAACATTACTGCGATTCAGAGGGTGCTTCTTTAACCTAATACTGCCTTCCGGCCAGGCTCAGGGCACTTAGGGCCCAAGGCAGAGAGACGGGGCATTTCTGATTTCGGGGTTCAGATAGCCTTTTGGTAATGTGCACACCTGCAGGATGAATGACCCTTTTCCTGGACAGCTGAGGCTTCAAAACAGAAGGCACAGCGACGAAGAAACAGAGGCAAAAGAGGGAACAGAGAGGAAGAGGAAGCAAGTTGAAAAGACTGGATTTAAACCCCCCGGGGGAAGACATGTTTTGTGAGGCTTGGCCGTAAGCGGGGACTGACAACACGGATAAATCCACCGCTGTTGACGCTGCCGGTCCGGGACGAGACTCCGCCCGCTGAATATTTCAGTATAGCTGTAAAACTTTGGGTTGGCTGCATAGCAAATGACTTTTAGTGCGCATTTTTGGGCTATTTTTTGCAAAATCTTTTTATAGGACGGGCACAGCTGTCAGAATGAGTGATGCATTTGTGGAGTGAGTGCATTGTGGGGCGGCACTTGAAAATGGACTGAGTGAGCCCGAGCGCAAGACTCGGTTTGCCGGAACCCAAACAGAAAAAGTCCGGGGGAATAAACGTGAAATTGATGGATCCGAATGCAACGACTGTCACACCTTCTCCAAAAACTATAACTCTTTCTCAGACTTTATGGTTCATCTGTAGTTCCCAGATTACCCAATAATGTCGCCACTCAGCGTGGGGCTGAGTAAGATAGAGTTATATTTCAGCTGCAAAGCATTCTGGAAATGCTCGAGCAAAAAAAAAAATAAATAAAAAAATAAGACAAAGGCGCAATTCATCCTGCCTGCAGACATGAAAGGATGCTCTTGATGCCACTCTTCCTTCCTGCACGGACGTTTCAGCTTAGGCTGAGTGGCCATTAAAAGGGGGGAGCTGAATGCTTTTTGCCGTCTGTATTATGCTTCTCCTGGGACGTGCAGGTCCGGTGATAAATGAACAGCCACCTGGGAAATATTGCAGCCGATGGGAGCCATTTTGGCTCCATTATTCTCAATAAAAGGCGGGTCAACGCGCCTCCCCTCTCTCTCGTCGCCTCCCCCACGTCTCATTAAAAAGACCCCGGTGAGTGGTGCAGGAGGACGCCATTAGCCGGGAGATGAAAGAGAGGGCAAAGTGTCCTGAGAGGGAATGCAGTGACACGTCCCTTACGCGGAATGAAAGACTCGAGATTTGTTTGCGTCGAGTGTGTGTGCATGCGTGACGTACGAGCTCGTGTGTTTGAGGAGGATTCGGCCCGGGAGTTATTGGTTTCTCCTGCCAGTGTTTTGAGCTTTGAGTTCCCCGCTGAATGCAGGTGTGCTCCAGCATGTTTGTCAGAGTATATATTTAGAGATGTTTCTCCAATCAGACACAAACACACACACCGCTGCACGACGCGTCGCCTGCGTGTCAGCAGCGGCGAATTGTTTTTCCTCCGCAGTCTCTCTCGCCGTGCCGCGGCTGGAGATTGGAGTCCTGACCCAACGTCTTGAGACCGGTCTCTATCTCATGCTGGCATCTGACAGCCAGTAATGAAAGCATTTGATGTCTTCATCTGAGACCTCTCTCCCTTCCTGCAGCATTTTTTTTCTCTTACAGTTTCATCTATGTCCTCACAGTGGCTGACATCATGCATCTGTCCATCAGTCTCCCGGGCCCTTAACTACATCCTCACCAGTGGTATAGTCTGTCTTGCAAAGTGTTGGCTATCAAAGGGACTGCTGTGTGGTCAACAAGTAATGTGACTCCCTCCTTTGCATTATTTCAGAATGTGCATTAGAGAAATATTTTGGAAAACCACTCTAATGTTCTGCATGTAGGCTTCTACATATCAGACGTCAGAGATAATCCACAGCGGTGTGACATCCTGCACACAAGAGCCTTCGCAAGTCTTGAAGTGTAGCCACCGCTGAGCTGACAAGAACCCTCACGGCAGAAAATATCCCTCCGGAGCACATATTGTGCTTCCACTGAAGGAGAATTGGCAAAAGACGGATCACCTGGCAAGCTCGATCCCATTTGGACTCCCATTTGCACCTGTCTGCTCTGCAGAGAGATTAAGTCATAAATAAGGGCTGCTTGCTCAGTCTGGACACACTTTTTTAAGGTATTAAAAAATACAAATGCGTCTTTAGGGTGCGTACTTTAGAACGGTCCTGATCTGTCCCTAGGTTTTAAAAGTCATTATCACAGGATGAGGTTTGATTCGGGAGTCAAGTTCCCGGGAGTTCGTTCCTGGGAGTTAGTTCACTGGATTCATTCACATTTTTTTAGGTATTAAAAAATACAAATGCGTCTTTAGGGTGCGTACTTTAGAACGGTCCTGATCTGTCCCTTGGTTTTAAAAGTCATTATCACAGAATAAGGTTTGATGCCGGAGTCAAGTTCCCGGGAGTTAGTTCCCGGGAGTTAGTTCCTGGAAGCTAGTTCACTGGATTCATTAACACTTTTTTAGGTATTAAAAAATACAAATGCGTCTTTCGGGTGCGTACTTTAGACCGGCCCTGATCTGTCCCTTGGTTTTAAAAGACATTGTGACAGGGTAAGGTTTGATTCGGGAGTCAAGTTCCCGGGAGTTAGTTCACTGGAGTCATTCAGTTGTCAACTCTGATTGGACAACTGAAGCGTTACTGTGGCAGAACGGCAGTCATTCAGGTCCTGGAATATCCTCCCAAAAAGACAAATAAAGCTAAGACAAAGGCAACTGGACTTTTGGTTTATGCCACATATAATCAGAAACCTCAGACTCTAGAAACAGGGCAATCTTGTTAATGCAATAAACTAATCTAAACTAATTTTCAAGCAATTGCATTTGACTAATTCAGAGTTTCCTCTGGGAAAATAAATCCATCTATGGGAAAGATAATCTACGACAGAGACGTTTTGAGTTTATTAAAATTAGAAACAATCAATTTATCTTTTTTTTAAGTTGATTACAGTTATAATCATCTAGTCTTACACCCACTCACTAATGTACTACTTACAGGGACATTTACGCCATGACAGCATGGCATCTTCGAGGCGGTCGATGAATGCGGCTTGACTAAATGCTTTGCGGTCGAGCTCCAGCGGTGCAGCCATGTTTTCCCTTGGCTGCCGTTCAGAAACAGCTCTGTGACAGCTTCAGCCCTAACCGTGGTGAGCTCTCATGTTTTGTTTATGTAATAAGCCCCCCCCCCCATCGCCACCACAACTGAAGCGCAATTATCATTTGGCTGACACCAAAATGCGCTCTCTCTTGCCTCCGGCCTCTCGCGATGCTATTTAGAATTTCTCAACTTTAGGCAAGGGAGCTTTCTTACTTTCTTCCTCGGTCTCCTGTCGTCCTACTTTTTGAGGGGGAGCCGGGAAGGAAGAGAGGGAAGGAAGAGCTACAAGAGGAAGGTGAGGAGGAGGAGGAGGAGGAGGAGGAGGAGGAGGAGGGGGATGAGAGAAAAAGAGAAGCGAGGGAGAGTTTCTGGGAGGCGATAATGAGGACGGTTAATTCAGAAACAGAGCTTGTGAGAGGCAGAGATTAAGCCAGCAAGCGGGGCGATGCAGTCCACAGATTTTCTGTTCTGAATGGCTGTCAGTGAGGGGCTGAGGGGCTGGGACGGGCCATCGAGCCAAGAGGAGAGGAGCGACGGTTTTTAATTAAGGGAGTGTTTGGGTAAATATGCATTTCCAGGTCGCCCCGCACTGCATGGGAGGCGGAGAGGGCTAAGAGGAACAAGAAAGGCTTGGAAAACGATCAAAAACACTTTAATCTGTGCAATTATCCCTCATACCTCATAGACATTTTACTTATAACTAGATTTTTCATTGTCTGTGAAAGCTCTCAGTCATCCAGGTCATGGTATATCCAAAAAAACAAAGCTAAAACAAGGGCGAGTAACTGGGCCTGTTGGATTTAAAGCAGCTTCTTCAGTTCTAAAGCAGTACTAGATGATGTAACCTACACCGGTGTGAGCCATTTGTACTTGTGCGTTCGTCAGTCTGGCTCGGTCTGTAAAAACACCACCCAAACACTAGTTGGCGCTGTGTCTTTTATGCCAGTCAAGTGAATGTTTGTTTCTACTTCCTGCTTCACTTTCAACAATGGCGACTGAAACTTTCGCTGAAATTTCTCCGAAGACGAGTCGTACAAATGTTTGTATCTCCGAAACCTCCTCAGTTAACCTTTCCTTCTTTATTCTGTATCATCTTTATTGATCCAAACCGATCAATTTGAAAATGGCGGAAACTGAGAAACAGTCGGAAATACTAAAGTGGAAATATGCTACTACCAAGCGGACCAATCAGAGCTCTTGTGGACTGCGTTGCTGTGACGCGTAGTTATATTTCTCACGCCAGGCTACGACGCTAGGGTCTACATAGGGTCTGGACTGATGACGTAGCTACGGCGTTATACTTGTGCACTCGTCAGTCTGACTCGCTCTGTAAAAACACCACCCAAACAATAGTCGGCGCTGTGTCTTTTTTGCAAGTCGGGTTAATTTGTGTTTCTACTTCGTGCTTCACTTTCAACAATGGCGACTAAAAGTTTTGCCGAACTTTTGCCGAAGACGAGTTTTCAGACCTCCTCAGTCAACCTTTCCTCAATGTCTTCCATCTGTATTGATCCAAAACAATCAATTTGAATATTGCGGAGATGGAGAAGCAGCCGGAAATACTAAAGCGGAAACACTACTACCAAGTGAACCAATCACAGCTCTCGTGGTCTGTGTCGCCGTGACGTGTAGTATTATTTCTCACATAAGGCTACGACGCAAAGGTCTACGTAGGGTCTGGACTGATGCCTTAGCTACGGCACTGAATTGACGCAAAAGCCTAAACCGCCTTTAAATGACTAGTGGAGTGTTTAGGAACATCTGTAGGTGGTGCCCACCTAACTAAACTAAATAGAGTACCAAGAATGGTACTCTAATCAATTAATAGCCAACGACTCCAGATTTAAGATGTCAAGGGGGATGAAACCTTTTGGGGACTGATGCTAAAATTACATTGTGTCCACCACTTTAGGAGAACGTCTAGAAGATTCTTTCTACTTTTCAAAACTGAACCATCGTCTTTCCTTTTCCTCTCCTGGATGGATTTATTTTTCTGTTTCATATAGTCTCAATGGAGTGGGGGGGTTTGCCACAGGAAGCCAAACAGCCATGCCTGACAGTCGGATATTTTATTTACTCAACTGGGAAATCATATAGGGTGCAGTGGATGCAAGGAAACAGAGCTTATTACTTAACTAACGACAACGCATGCATGCAGCCTGGCTCAGCTCAGCGGTTGCCATTCTCAGCCCCGACCTCTATCTGTTTATTATTCTGTAATTGCAACCTTCCACAGTCGTTTCTTCTTACACTAAAACCCTATGACCTTCACCAGTGTTGGAGGGCAAACTTCCGTCTCTCACGCGTTCCTCTACATCCTCCGCTTCATCCCTTTATCTCCGGCTCAATCCCCCCCTCGCTCGTCTCCGCTTATTGTCCCAGGCCTGTGCCTAAATGCAGCTCTTTCATCTTTGTTTTTATCTGTCAGATCAGTGAGGCGCTAGTCCCACTCCACACAACTCCTCAAAATATAAAGTTAGAAAGTCTCCCAAATCCGGGCAGATCAATGGATAAGGCTTGGCAGGCCTAGCTAATGGAATGCAGCTTGTGCCCTAGATTAGGATGTTTTCTTTTTTCGCTTGGCTGTCCTCAAACCACCATGATGCCATGAAAAAAAAAAAAAAATGTCGGTGGCGGTGGAGTGGGAGAGGAAGAGTCAGACCGAGGGCTGGTTACTTGCTGAGACAGACAGGGAAATGGACAGACTAACAAGCGGAGACATTTGTAATCCAGCCACGAGCCAGGAAAATGACAGCAGGCTTTAACTACAGCTAATCACAACATGCACAGTAATATTAATCTTGATCTATTGAGCACTTTTTAAAGCGCAGTTACAAACCCATATGAATAGATAGCTCTTATAAATTAGAAGTAGAAGCAGTAAAAGCAATAAACGCACTCTCCCCATGAAAAAGGAGGAATCAGTATCACTCATATAACACAAAAGCACCTTACCAAAAACAAAAACACGTTTGCATGCATAAAATACTCCAGGTTTCCTTCTAAACTGTTTTTTTGAAAATAAATTTTGCGTTAATATTTTTGTTTACATGCACCAGGATTATTTTTCCTCTAGTGGCAATGTGAACCATAGATCGTATAAATACGACAGTGGAACAGCTTCTCAAAAGTAGAGCTCCCCCTGGTGGCTGGATGCAGTATGTCATAAGCTCCGCCCCCTCCATGTTAGCGGATGGGACTTGGGTCAAACTAAAACACACGTTAAATATTTTTTGTCAAGGATGGTGGCAGCCATTTTATGTTAAAATGTCTAGAGAGTGAGTCTGGAGAAATCTCGCAAGATGGCGCCGCCCGTGTCCACAGGAAAATAGCGTCAATTTGGCCAATTCAAGGAGGCGGCGACACATTGTCCATATTTATAAACAGTCTATGATGCGAACACAGCATTGTTCACTAACTCCATCGCGCGCCTTCTGCAAAAAAGTCAGGATATTTGCACAGATTTCTTCAAAGTAGTGGCTATGTCTCCCTATGTCTGACCAGAAATTAGAACAGAAAGAATGTGTAAAACTACCGCGCATGAATAAGACACAAGGCTGCAAAGTAACCCAGAGAGGAAGATTTGCTCTGTAGGCTCCCAGGAATGACTAGTGTTGCTCAAAGGAACAAAAAGCTTAGTTGACTACATGCATAAAAATACAGCGACAAATACGTGTACAAATCCACAGAGGCGTAGGCGGACAACTAATTGTCTGTAACATGACTGGACAAGACAACCCATATGAGACCCTAGGAGGGGAGGTGAGTCCGACTGAAGTCAGTAGGAAATAAAGTGTCTTCGTGATGTAAGACTCTGCCACTGAGCCCACAAAGGAAGCGAGCCGGGCAGTGGAGAGTCCACTGGGCTTTCCACGATTAGATTCTTCCCTAAATGGAATCAGGGAATACGTTATACAGTCGAACACACTCAGCCACTGAAAACCTCTTTTAAGAAGTAGAAAATGCTTGTAAAAGATGGATATCTTCCTTTCACCCTTTCTATTCCTTTCACTTCATCGCACGGCTAAAAGCATTTCCGGGCACTCCTGCATCCGCAGTGCAGCTCTGACGCTGGGATTCGTTTGTGGGACAAAGGTCTGTCTGTGCCGGGAGGAGGTTCGGGTGCTGCAGGAGACCTCATTGGCGTTCAGACAAGCTAATGCAAAGTTTCAGAGAGCCTCCTTAGAAGTTAAGGTCTAACAAAGCTGGTGCATTTTTGTACATTTCCTGCAGTCTCTAACTCAAAATTAGTTTTCAAACAACTCTGTCAGACTGAGGAGTCGCAGAGAGACAGAGTGAAAGCAGAACACTCTCCTTTGAGTGACTCTGAAGCTTTACTGTATTAATTAAATCTAAATTGAATGCTGGAATTGAGCACGGGGCAATGCCTCAGTGAGCAACACTGATGGGAGAGGAGAGACAGTTTCTTTGTGTTATATACAGTACTTAAGCGGCGACTGGTAGAGTAGCCAATTTAAGGAAACAGGTACCTGTTAATTTAAAACTAAATAGTGGAGAATATTCTTAAGTGGGTAGGGGAAGAACGGCGCTGATGGGAACGATTGTCCAAAAACCCAAAACTAAACTAGGTGAAAGTCTTAGACCGCTCATTAGTGGGTGCACTCAGCGTGATTTGTCAGGAAAATTGTTTTTGATCCGACTGACCTGGAATTACGGCACATTGTTCAGGAGCTCTAACAATTTCAGCGACTAATATTTCAAAGGATGTCAAGTGCTTTTGTGGTCGGATTGAGAGGCCTCCCACTTCATGATCAATTATCTGGACTTCTTAAAATAAAAAAATAAATAAAAAACCTCAACCACCGACGAAGATACCTACGCTCAAGGATAACAAGAGTGGGGACAAACTAGGTACAAAATTGCACGTGAAGTGGACTCTCGGCAAGATGCGAAGCCACTTCAGGTTTTGATTATCGTCCCAATCAAGTAAACCGCTCTCGACAGAAGAGGTGATGACGGCGGAGAGCGGAGAGAGGCAGGGGAAACAGAAATGAAAAGGATGATGACGAGGGATGGACAGACTCTTGGAGCGGTGTTAAAGAGAGTTTAAAAAAAAACAGTGTGCAGCTGTTATATTTAATGGAATATGAGTTAAAATAAAAACCCTAACACAAAGTAATGTTGAGACGAGGCAATGCGAAGCGTATCTGATATTTTGGGGAGTAAAGTTAAATTAATGCACAAATGACAAATAAACACCGATCAGGCATAACATTATGACCACCTTCCTAATATGGTGTAGGTCTCCCTTGCGTCTCCAAAATAGTTGTGACTCATCAGAGAATGGACATGGGCCTTCTGAGGGTGTCCTATGGTGTCTGGCAACACAACATTGTTAGTGGGGTCTTTGGGTCCTGTGGGTTGAGGGGAGGGTCCTCTGTGGATCATCCCACAGATACTTGATCAGTTTGGGATCTAGTGAATTTGGAGGCCAGGTCAACACCTTGTGATGTTCTTCATGTTTTTTTGAGTTGTTCCGTGGCTGCACCCTGCTGGGGATGGCTGCTGCCATCAAGGAGTGTCATTGCTATGGGGTGGGGGTGTCTGGTCTGGTCTAGGTGGGTGCCATATGTCTAAGTAACATCCACATGAATGAATGCCAGGTCCAAAAGTTTCCCAGCAGAACATTGAATTGTCACAAGATGGTCAATGTTATTCACTTCTCCTGGTCATAATGTTGTGGCTGATTGGTGTAAATGTTCTTTAAGCCAATCTTCTAATTCTGTATGCAGCTATGCACCCTGAATCAGTGCATGTGAGATCTCTCAGCTGTGGTGGGATGTGTCACCATGGTATCCTAGATATAAGTTGGTAGCCTGTTGCAGATAAGAGAATCATTGTAAAATAGTTTCTTTCAACTCAAACCGTAGCCACAAAGACCATGAAAACTTAAGTAATAATCCAAAAAGTTGATAACAAAAAGCCAAATACGTGAAGCGAGCAGCCGTAGCCCGTCGCGGTTCAAACGAAACCCAGCGAAACCAGAATTCCGCGAGAGTGCGGCGGCGCCAACGACGAAGCAATTATCGCCAATAAATCCAAATCAATATTTTCAAATCCGAGTGATGTATTTCCCGACGCCGTTATAAATAGTGAATGAATTGTGTTATGAATTGGCACTGGAAGTGCAGCTGCTGCTGCGCCGAGGTGATATGATGTAGCGCTCCGCTCGCGAGGCTGGAATTAGTCAGCACAGCTGCCACCGCACTGACGGGTGAAAATGAAACCATTATTCACAGCCTAGTGTATGTGGCGCGCACGTGGAAACGAGGCATTGGGGGGGCAAAAAATAATAAAAAAAACAACAGGGAGAACGTACGGAGCATGGACTAATTTCTAAGTATGATTTTTGAGTTTTTGCAGCACTTGCTGTTTCATTACTTCATTTTTAATCATTTTCTTTAATATAATTACGTTTCCTTGCTTTCTATTCAGCTACTGTGACTGTTTTATTTTATATCAAGCCCGTTTGTTATGTCCTATTACTCAGTACAGATTTGACTAGTCCATTCATAATACAAAACAGTGTGTGTAGTCTGAAGTAAAGAAATAAAATAATAATAAAAAAGGATTATTTAAAGTACAGGAGAGAACATTTATCCATCACAGTTTCAAATAAACCAGCCATAAAAGATAACTGTGTTTGACGTGTACCTGTTTATAACAAAGTTATTTTAACGTAGGAAGTGTCGATTAACGATTGGAGGGAAATAAGGCGTCTGGAACAAGCCATTCAAGCTCGGGACATGTTCATTTCCTGCCTCAAAGAGACAATTAGGACATGTCCAGGTTCACATTTAGCAATAGAACCATGTTTAAGGTGTACGAACAATACGTTTTTGATGTGTGCTCTCTGTGCCGACTATTTGATTACCCAGTGATGAGGGAAGTGCAGCGGACGCCACTCGCCTTGATGGGCTGTGAATGCCCCCCCCCCGCCAGTCCACGGGCCTCTTGGCCCCGTTCTTCAGGGAACGCTGCGGTTGGCGCTGTAAGCGAACCGGCAGCAGACTGACACAGCAGAATCATAAACAACTTATTTACATTAAAGCAT
>JASGAT010360085.1:0-11611 GCA_030220025.1 Chelon auratus | reverse complement strand
GGGGTCAATTTGACCCCAGAAATTTAAACCTCCAAAAATGATTACAATTAAAACAATATCCCAAGTTAATGTGTCAGGTACTTTGTTTGTTTGTTGACTACCTAAATAGGTCTTTAAATAAAACCCTCTCCCTCCATATATACATGCAGAATACCTGTTACACGACCATGGAGAAATATTCAGATCACCATCAAATCTCACTGACTGACCTTAAATTGGAAAGAGATATGTTTAATTGGCTTCATATCATTCCTACGTATATATTCTTGTTCTCTATAACATTTGGTATGAAAAACTATTATCAAGAATAATAACATGTTATGTATGTTTAATTAGGAAAAGGCATTAAATATGCAGCAAAAAAAAGATGTTAATCATATATTTAGGGACGTTAAACACTGACCCCAAACATAATAGGAGAAGGGTTAAGGGACATGCAAACCAGTCAACTTTCTTAAAGTTGTGCCACGAATCAGATGCATTAAGAGTCGCTGTAGCATATATGTGTGGTCAAAATAAAAGTGATAATAATCTAGAATCTAGACCAGAGGTCTTCAACGTTTTCTAGGCCAAGGACGCCCAAACTGATGGAGAGATGGAGCGAGGACCCCCTACTTGTATATGTGTATTTAAAGACATTTAAATTAGGGGGATATAAAAAAATATCTGATCAACCAAAACTTTTGCGACCCTCCCTGCAGTACCTCCCCGGACCCCCTGTTGAAGACCTCTGATCTAGACTCATGCAATCAGCAATAATAAATAAATAATTAAACCTCAGACAACTATTCTTTATTAAAATCATCTTTTTTTTTTATTTTTGTCTTGCTTGCAGTACAGCACAGTATTGTCATTGTCCCCACTCGTAGCAGATGTGGATGAAGCAGACTGGTGGCCGCATCTTACCACATCTGTGTGTGTGTGTCTATATGTGTGTGTGTGAATCTGAAGGTGTGTGTGTGTGTGTTTGAGTGAAGCAGTGACAATAAAGTGCAGCACAACCAGCCATCATCCCACACGGTCAGTCGATACAGCAGTATTAATACAAGGCCTTGAGACATTGTTCAGAGGCGTACAGGCAAAAAACTGTGGATACGCTTCCAGTGCAGGCTAAAACTGGGCTCTCCAGGGCTTGGACAAGGCAAATGCTTCAAATATCTTTATTCTTGAAAATGGATTTATCTTTGACCAGAGTTTGGCCCAGAGGAAAGACCTCAGGCAGTGGTGTCTCCATGTTCTAGCCGGGGTGTGGGGTCATAGTCGCCGGGGGAGAGAAATAAATAAGTAAATAAATAAAGAGGAAATACTCACTGTCGTTTGAAAATGACCAAAGAAAGCCCTGGATCAGCCACTTTTGGCCTTAGTGGAAACTACACTAGCGAGCAGATTTAGCTCCGCCCCCTGACATGTCTTGTATTAGCTTTACCAGTTTTGTAAAATCAAGAAAGAAAAAACGGTGTGTTTGTGGTTGTAGAATTCTCTTTTTTTTTTGTCTTTTTACAGCACAGCAGCTTGGCAGATACAACACACTATGTACGTATATCAAAGTCCTTATATATACCATACAGGTTGGTTGGCAGGGGTAGCTGTGCATGTTCTGTGTCGTGATACAGCTACTAAGAGATGCAAAAAGGAAAGCCTGTGCTGCTCGCTACATCGTGTTTACCTCACTGTACAACTACGGTATAAACTCACGGGTCCCCCGACGGACCCGAAGCGGGGTCGAGAACGCGACCCCTGCACGAGTGAACGTTGTGGTAAAAGCTGCTGTATCCATAAAAGGTTTAATTAGTCGTTAATCTGTAGCCCCAACCGAAAAGAAAGGCCCCTCTGGGTACACAAACACACGCCACCACTGCTACAGTGACACGGTCGTAAGACACTCGCGCACCCCTCCAGGTTGTCACTTTGTTGATTAGCGTTAGCTACAGTCGATAGCTAATGGAGGCGGATGGTTGGTCTTAAGTGAGCAAAAACACAGTTACATACTGGTCTCTGTTTTTGCTGGGGGGTGGGGTGGGGTGGGCAGGGAGCTGAGCGGGGGGTTCGAGACGAGGAGAGACAGACAAACAGACGAAAAAGACATTCATTGAGATAATACTGTAAATTTAGTAGACAAACTTATATAACATAGATCTTAGAGTCTTGAAATATACTATCATATATATTAAGATATTTTTTTCTTCTTCTGATGAAATAAATATATCCACAGATACTCTTCTTTTTTTTAAAAGAAAACAGACCAGCTTTACAACTGCTGACACGCACCAACACGATGGAAGGACATGAGGAAAAAGAAGCGAGGGGGAAAGAAGGAAAGATCGGTGGCACGTTATTATTTTTATTTTTTTCTCCGAGGAAACGTCCAGACGTTGTGTTCACACCGCTAACAGCCGCTGCCGCCGCCGCCGCACTGCTGGCTAACAGCTCTCCGTAAGCCAGACAAGCTCGAGGACGACAAACTAAAGCTGCTTTGCGATGTGAATGCACAGAAACACTTCCTGCTTTTCCTGGTTTCACTGGCTGATTGTAATGAGCAAAGCACTGAACTGTCTCCAGCTTGGTTTAATACAGTCGCACGTAAATCTATCATTTGAAATTTATCGATTTCCCTGTCGTCAGTGAATACGATGGTGTAATATGTGCTTTTAACACATAATATTTATATTTTTATTATAATAGAGATGAAATGAGAAACAATATCCCCAAATATCAAGATGCTAAACAACAATTTTATCTAATGCTACCAACTGCCACAAATATATTTATATTTATATATATATATATATGATATATATATCTAGATTTTTTTCTTAAAGAAAGTCAGACAAACTCTTCACAACAAGTTCATGTTAAAAATGTAAAATCTCATCTTGTTTTCTGAAGTAATTTATGGCTCAGATGCAGTTCTAGGCAAACAGCATGAGCTGACCAGACTTATGGGATAGATGGCTCAGGCATTTTGTCAAACTGAAAAGCAGTTTTTGTGTGAGCGGTTCTTTTCCTGTCCCCCTATATCACTAAAATCCACCGGTGCCTCGCGTCGTCACCTAATGCTAACGGTTATAAGTCCGTCACTTCAGCCAAGTGCTTGACATCGGAGTGTAACTGCTGGTGTCAGCTCGGACATGGATTAAAAAGCTATAGCTCTTGGTTGCACATTTACAAGGTGAGATAAAAACAAATATCACGGGAGGCGTTACTGTGTCTTTCATACGCCATCGCTCTGATCCGCCGCGCCTTCCTTCATGCTAGCATCCAGCCCAGGCACGATCTCTTTGACATCAAAACGGCACTCACACTAAGATCTGATTTTGCACCGGTCAGTTCCCTGTGCGACCACGCTGTCCCGACATTAAAATACATACCTTCATGTTCATGCTTTCATGGCGGGAGCAATTAGCATAAGGCTGTAAGTATTTATTTCCCTGCACCTTTGGCTAACAATCTACGTAGCCCACACAACCTGCTTTTTTTACAAACGTTTGGTGCCAATCGAACCTCTGGGAAAACTGAAAGCTAACCGAAAAATCTAAGTGTTCAACAAAGTAGAGTTTACCTGCAACCTCAGAACTCCTTTATTCACATCAGGCTGTACCGACCTTTGTTAACGATGCACGCTAACCACTGGAAATGCTACAGTTCTCATCTTCAAGTGTCTCAGTTGTTGTTGCAGCTCACTCGTTTGGCGGCTGACTATACATTCATTCGAAATACAGGGAGGGAACAGACACTGTCATTGTCGTAGCTAGGTAGTTGAGAGAATGTTTCGTGTGCGCCCAAGCTTCAGGGGTGTGGCACAGTGCTCACGTTGTATTAGATTTAATACATGTCTTAATATACAGAACACCATCAACGACAACAACGACAACAAGAAGTAAAGGTTCTTCAAAGTATAAAGCCGGGACATGAACACGGGGGTGAATTATGTATTGCTCAGGAAATAGAACAGATGAATTGACTTGTTAAGGTTTCGCGTGGCCCTGCATGTGTCTGTATGCGAGCGTTTGTGTGCACTTGTTATATTTGTGTGTGTGTGTGTGTGTGTGTTTGTATTAGCATGTGCACGCACTCCGTGAGATAAAAGGAAAACGCAGCAGCTAACTGTGTGCAGATTGATGTCGAGCTCTACTTAGGTTTGGCACTCAGCTTGTCATTAAGCCAGTAGAATTATCAGTCACAGCTGACTTACCCTGTTGTCAAGAATACAAACGCAGTAAAAGCACGGACACACGGAATACTCACGACGAGGAGAGGAGCCGAGAGGGGAGGTGAACAAAGGCGGAAATAGAGTAGAAAAATAGAAAGTGGAACAAAGGAAGGAAGAAATGGGGAAAAGAGGAAGTGAAAGGGGGAAAAGATTAAAAAATTAAAAAGATGGATACCAGAGAGGACGAGGTGGCTATCACCCTCCTGTCCCTCTAAACAAGAAGTTATTGATCAAACACAACAAAGGTGCCTCGGGGTGGGCGTCACAGTCCTGCGGGGGGGTGTAAACAGTTTGTTTAGGATAAAGGAAAAACAGGGGTAAGCGTTTGTTTAAGGGAACAGAATAAGAACACTGTTCTGTGTTAAAGGCTTCTGAGAGCAGCAGGCATACAGTACTACAAAGTTCCTGAGCCCTCAGTAAGCGTTAAGAATCCTCTGAATACAAACTACTGCTCTGCTGCAACATCCAAAGCCCTTTACTTTCCATAGCAAAGGAGTCTCCTTCATGTTGTACCACTTGTGATGTCTGATTTGCGTCGAGTGTATTGGTTAACTCAGTTCAGAATGCAAGTTGTTGCTGTGGTTGGTGTCTTTCACATACTGAGAGGAGTCGAAAGGAAGCAACACGAGACACGCTCCTGCTTTCCTTTGACCTACCCTCACGGTTTAGTTTGGCTTTCTGGTTTGTTTGTTTGTTTGTTGTGCAGAACATTAAGAAAAGGGCTCAGCGTGTGTACTGAACTGACTTGGCTGTGCAGCCATGTTTGCTGCCGGGCAGATTCAAATCCAGAATCCAGGGCTTCCTTATGACTTGTGATACCTTGTTGAAGTTCAGACCTCGCTCTCCACACTGGAGAAATGGGCTGAGCCCCTTCGCGAGCAAAGGCTCTTGGCTTTGAGGGGTAAATGAGGGGATTGAGGAAACCTCTGGGGTTGGGGTACAGAGCGCAATCTCTGGTACTGCAGTTTGGCACTTGCCGAAGCCATGGAGGACGACTGTGGTGCCCCCGGGGCGGACACTACGGAGGGAGACGATACAGAAGAGGAGGAAGTTGGGGGAGCATGAATTGAGTGGGATGATGACGGGGGAGCCGGAAGGGCAGGGAGTGGG
Source organism: Chelon auratus (assembly GCA_030220025.1). Classification (NCBI taxonomy): domain Eukaryota; kingdom Metazoa; phylum Chordata; class Actinopteri; order Mugiliformes; family Mugilidae; genus Chelon; species Chelon auratus. The sequence goes on along the minus strand of JASGAT010360085.1, from coordinate 6,291 downwards.
GGCGGTAAGTTGGGTACAAGGGTTGGGGGTGGGGATGGCTGTCTTCCTCGATCTCGATCCCTGTCTGTCCTCTGTGTCCGCTGCTGTATACTGAGGTTTGACTGACTCCCAGACTTGGATGGATTCTGTGAGCGATCGGGTTTGGATGAGGATGAGGAGTCATGTTTGGGCTTTGAGGGACCACCAAAACTCTGGCAGTGGTGATACAGCTCTTCCTGGCTCCGTGAAGTGATGCGGGCCCATTTGGAGGAACGGGAGTGCGGGTGGTGCCGAGGGGAGTGACAGGAGGAACATGCTGCGTGCCCTCTTCCTTTGTCCTTGGACTTGCGTTTGCTCTTTTTCTCATCCTGTATGTGGAGCTTGTCCACGGACCAGTAACGTCTGGGAGGTGGAGGCGTGAGAGGTGGTGGGGGCCAGTGTGATCCGGATCCCCATCCTCTCTCTCTTCCATCTCCACCTCCTCCACCTGCACCGGACCCCCACCCGCTCTCTGCCGTTCCCCACCTCTCTCCTCGCTCCAGAAACAGGTCGTCTCTACTGTTGATGCTGCCCGCTTTATCCCTGGACGGATAGGTACTGAAAAACCAACCTCCCCCTCCAATCCCCCCCACTGCCCTTCCTTCGTGATCCTCCCAGTACCGCTCGAACTTGCCAAACTCTCCTGAAGAACCGTCATCATCAGAATATATCCCGACTACCTTATCACGTTCACGCTCCTCATCAGACATTGTCCTTGCTCCTCGCCTTTTCCCGTGCTCCGCTTTCCTCCTCTCCTGTTCCGATTCTTCTTCGTCGTCCTCTACTTCGGACTCCCACTCGTGGAAGGACAAACCCTCCTTGGAGTGCATCTCCCCTCTTTCGGTCTGTCCCAGCAATGGCCTCCTCTCTCCGTCCATTCCTACGGCGTCCCTGTCGGAGCTTTTACTCTTCCTCCTTTTAGAGGAGACAGGCAACAAGGGCAGGAAGGCAGATGGAATGGCGTCAGAGGACGGGTTGCCCCCTCCCCAGAACTTAACAGATGTAGAAGGCTTACTGCTAGAGCCGTGATACTGCTTGCTGTTCCTTCGTCTGTCGTGTCTCTCCTTTGCTCTGCTGTCTTCTCCGTCATCCCTCTCCTTTTCTCCTCTTTCCTTCCTCTCTTCATCACCTGGGATGTTCCATCCATAGCTTCTGATTGAGCTCTCACTCTTTTTCCGATAGGACTCTCGTCTCAGTCGCGGGTACGACGGGTAGTCGGGTGTCCCTGATTTGAGGGGCTCTCTTTTCTCAGGATCGCCTCCTTCCTGCTCTGACCTCTTCCGCTCCCTCTTCCTCACCTTATCGTCTTTCTTCCTCTTCTTCTTTGCCTTGCGCCGCTTTCGCTCTCTTTCTCTCTCCCTCTCCTCCCTCTTTTTCTTCTTCCGGCCCTTCTTCCTCCTCTTCCTCTCGCGCTCCCTCTCTTTGTTGTGTCTCTTCTCCTCCTTACCCACTCCTCCGTCTCCTCGGCTCGTTGGCCCTCCCCTGCCTCGCTCTCTGTCGCCCCACGATGCCCACCACTCCTGTAGCTGGGCCAGCTGGCTGCCTGTCCTCTCCCTGCCATAATCTCTCTGTGGACGCGGTTTGCGTGGCGGGACAGGCGGAGGTGGCGGGCTGCACGGCAGTGAGCGTGATGACATGCGTCGCGAGCGAATCTTCCTCCGTGATCCCAGGAGTAGGCTCGACTCCTCCGTTAGAAGATCTGAGTCATAGTCGTCATCCACCGTAAAATCCCGGTCACCCGCTCGATACCGGAAACTCAGCGAGGAGTTGTAGGAGCTGTCACTGGAGCAAGAGGACTGGGAGTTTGACCGAGAGAGTGACACAGACGACGATGAGGAGGTTGAGGAGGATGTGGAGGAAGAGGAAGAAGACGAGGCACTGGAGCAAGTAGAGTAGAAACGGCATGGGGAGGAGGGAGTGGTAGGGGTGTGCGTTGGAGAGGACAGGGGGACAGGAAGTGGAGGAGGCGGAGGGGGACGACGTCCTCTCCTTCCACCTCCATCGCCTGCTCCGTACCTCCCACCTCCTCGCCTGCCCAGAGGAAGTATATTCTCGTACAAGGGACCTCCTGAGCCCTTTCTCCTTGCCTGAGCTAGGCTTCCTCGTCGCCAGAACGGAGGCCTTCGTGGGGATGATGGGATAGGTGGAGGAGGCTTGGGGATTAAGTGCCCTGGGCCTTGCTGGGGGCCTTTCAGAGGCGGCCGTGGCATTCCTGAGGCTTTGGAGCCTCGAGGATTGGCTTTGGGAGTCTGTTGGGGGCCTCCAGGCTGTTGGTCCGAGTTAGCTCCTAGCCCCTCTGGATCTATAGGACCATAATAGCGCTTATATTCATCTAGCCCTGTGTCACCTCCTCCCCCTGCTCCGCCTGCAACTCCTCCTTGCACGCTCCAATGCTGCCCAAAGTTCTGCTGGTACTGCTGCTGGGCCTGTAGTTCAGTAATGCCTCCAGCTATCCCCCCAACACCTACTCCTCCACTACTGCCTGCACTGATGACTTTCTCTGGCTTGGGCCTGTTCCAGCGATCAACCACAGCCAGTCTGCGGTCGTGGCGAGGCAAGAAGGTGGAGCAAGGCATGGGGCCTTCCAGTAAGGGGCTGTTTGATGGACCCAAAGCCATTGCTGAATGTCCTGTAGTCGGCGGCGATCCCGGGAGCATGGTGGTATAGGTCTGCCCCGTTTGCTGTTGGTGGTGCTTCTGCTGCTGCTGCTGCTGAACCATGGCGATGGCAGTCGTATTGTTGACCGTGGCTGTGACGAGGTGCTGCTGGGCTGCGGTAGGCATGGTGGCCACGGTGTGGTACTGGGGCAAAGAGCTCCCTCCTGGCGCTGTCTCATCCTCAAACTGGCAGCAACTGTACATCCCCTAGGAGGAGAGATAACACAGAGTTTGTAATTAGACCAGCGGGCTCCAACTATGATAAGGAGGAACTGTTGCACTCGCATGTGTTACGCACAGAAATACAGAAAAGGTTGACATCCCAGATTCTGAATAGGAAATCAATACAGCAGCCTCGATCTGATTTCTACACGAACCATTTGAAACCCATCTTTAGAAGACTGTGTACGATTATCAACAAAAATATTTGAGATCTATTTTTGGTGTGTTTTAGTGCCTTTATTGGATAGATCAGTAGAGAGAGACAGGAAGTCATGGGTCAAAGAGAGGAAAGGGAATGGTACAAGTGCAATGTAGCCTCCTCAGCTTCTGGAGCACCCCTTCAATCAGGCAAACGAAACAAGCACCCAAGCATCCAAAAGTTGTAATGATTCCAATGAAAAGCAGTACAAGGTGCAACACACAAATGAGGAAGTTATTTATTAGCACAACCAGGGAAAACAAAACAAACCTGTGGAGAAAGGCTTTACATTGCAAATCATTATTCAGTGCATTGCAGAAAAACAGACCGCATCACTCTACTATCGGCGCATTTGAAAAGAAAAGATTCCTTTCTGAAGAACAAATCAATATTCTCTCAAGACGCTGGGAAATCGCTGAAGGTGATTTACCTCAACTTGTGCCACAGCATCTCCCACAGAGGCAGACAGTCTGAGAGTACTGACCATTAAATATTAAGGATAGTTTTCGGGAAAAACCTTGGACCGAGTTTACCGTGGCTCTTGGAGTGCCAATTTTCACACCATCAAACCAAACAAAGCAACTGCAAACAATGTGTCGGAACAGGACTGCATCTTCACTGAAGGCGCTGTGAAAAACAATTGTACAGAGTGGTGTGTGCAAGGAGTTTACAGAGTCCGAACAAAGGGGGAGAGCAAAAGCAACAAAACCCTATCTTCTAATGGTGTAGAACGAAGAGTGACTGAGGCTGCGCTTTAAGGGAAAATGTACTCATATTGTGTCCGTGATTTTTTATTCCAATGCATTTAATAAAGATTAAAAACTTTATTTTCTGAGCTAAAGTAGATTTCAGTGGCAGCAAAACAAATTCCAGCTCCTACAACTTAGATGTCTTGCATAACAAATCCCTGATCGCTTTAAGGTACACTCTAACCTAATTTTTTAAGGCAACTGAACACTTTAGAAATATGAACCTCACACTCTGCTGTTTGATTTTTACTTGTTTTTTTGTTTTAAATGAGTTATGATTTTAATGACAACAACTTTTTGTTCTAACATAAAAGGAGGTTGTCTCGGTGTATTGTCCAATAAATGCCAAGAAAGAGGAAACTATAAAATATATAAAGCTTATTCTAAAAGTCTGGTTTTAAATTGTGCATAGTTCATTTCACGGCAAGACAGACTTTCTCCTTCACATGGATGTACACAGTGCTGCTTCTTCCCCTCAAAATATTCAACATTTCTGCATAAAAATGACTGAAAACATCAGCAGATTTTCAAGTAAGTCCTGAAATTAGACAACGAGAAACCTGTCAAACAAACTAAACCGAAAAGTTGAACTCAATGTTGCACAAGGACCTGAAGCAAGCAGTTCATGTGAGGAAACCCACCAACATCTCAGAACTGAAGTGTTTCTGTTCTTGAGGAATGGGCTAAAATTCGTCCAAGCTGCTGTAGACGACAGATCAGCAGTTACCGGAAACATTTATTTGCGGGTAACTGCTGCACAAGGATGTCACAGCAGATACTGAGAACAAACAAAGGTTCACTGACTTTAGCACTTCACAGATATGTACAAATTAAAGATTTCCTTAAATAAATAAACACAAAAACAGAATACTTCTGCCAGGAGAGTTGATGTTTTGAGTCATTTTTATGCAGAAACATAGAAAACTCTGAGGGGTGAAAATACTTTTGAAGTGGCACTGTATATTCTGTGGTAATTTCTTGTAAGTGGCTCTCACTAACATATATTAGGACAGAAATGTCTTGCTGGGTATAAATAAGTTTGACGTCTCTTGGTTTTAATGAAGCGCTCCAGCCTGTGGATAAAACTTTAACTCACCAGCCCGGGCTTTTTTCCACATCAGCAGCAATGCTCACACACACAAAGTTTGAAATGAATGAAACATGAAATGAAAGACTCAGAAATGTGTACGTAAATGACGAGTGCTTCATGACATCTTTTACTATCATTAATTATAAAACTGTGTCAGATGAGCAGCTCTGTCTCCACCGTGTCTGGGTGCTCCTCCTCCGGTAGCCTTTGTGTATTTACACCTCACTGGGACTCAATTAACAGCGCTGAGGAGATGTAAATCACAAAAACTATTATTCCTCATATGTGAACATGATTTATATGATCCCACTGTATCTGTCACATCTTAATAATGAACCGTGTTGGGCTCTTGTAAATCTCTGCCCGCCCCCCACCGACCCACGGGACGCCGTTTTGATGGAGAGACTGTAATAATGGCCCTTCCGGATGTATGAATCAGCAGCCCCAGCGGCAGAAGCGCTATCACAGTCCCAGGAGCACGGGATGCAGCGCACTGTGAAATTGAAACTCGGGTGAGTCACTGATTGGGTTAAAGCAAGTTACGCAGTTCCAGCTGCAGAGACTTTTAAAGCAAGCACAGCACAATGCTCGGGAGATAAGAATCTAACCAGTCTTGTGGGGTGTCCTTTGCATGGAACTGATGTTTTTATTCTCAGAGTATTCTCTACGGATCAGAGTTCAGGTGAAATTGGAACAAAGAATATCTGCACTGAGATCAGAGACCGCGAAGGACGTGATGGATTTTGGCCCAGGCGGTCAATATGAAGTCACACTTTGGACTGAGAAGGGTTCAAGATTTAATAAAACATTAATATCTTTTTTCCATTCATTATTTTATCGAAGTTAGATATTGTTAGACTTGTAAGAAGCTGTCATATTTTTCTTTTCCCTGAAGTACAGTAACATTTAGCAAAGAATCTGTGAACAATGTTCCAACAGGTGAGTCAGGAAGGACATTTTTCAACAACTGGACCTTGTTTCAGCTTGTTTTTTTGTTTTTTTCTGGATGATGGGAGAGTCTGCACAAAGCCTTCTCCAGCACATCCCAAAGATTCTCAATGGGGTTAAGGTCTGGACTCTGTGGTGGCCAATCCATGTGTGAAAATGATGTCTCATGCTCCCTGAACCACTCTTTCACAATCTGAGACCCATGAATCCTGACATTGTCATCTTGGAATATGTCTGTGAAGGTTCTCAGTCATCCAGGTCATGGTATATCCAAAAAAGGTTCAAAAAAAGGCGACTGGACTTAGTAGAGTTTTTCAGAAGACGTTTCACCACTCATCCGAGTAGCTTCTTCAGTTCTGGTGGACTGGAGGGAAGTCTGAGGTTTAAATAGGAACTCCTCCTGAAAAA
>JASGAT010360083.1:2744-17326 GCA_030220025.1 Chelon auratus | reverse complement strand
ATATGTGTGTGTGTGTGTGTGTTCACGACAAGGTCTGGGTCTCAGGAACCGCTGGCACAGATAAAAAAAGAGTGACTGTCTTTGGATTGCCGCAAAAGCACATGTACGTGGAGTTTGTGTGCACATGTGTAGACAATAAGCACGTGACCTTGTAGGTCTGGGGGGGCAACAGCGTTTGACATGAATGAGAGGGAAGGTCATCTATCATCTCAAAAGAAGGGCTGCGAAGGGAATGGAGGAAAAAAAAAATCAAGAGAAAGGAGAGAAGGGGTCAACCCTCCATCACCGCAGCTGTCTTCTGTTCTCTCACTGTCGGCCTAACGGCAAGTGACCACTCAGCGGAGTCCACTTCAGCCTCGCCGCGGCTGTTCTCCCTCACCGACCGTTTACCCCTTCCACCAGGCCTCCGGAAACTTTTGTTCCGTTCATTAGTACAACAAATACATACAGATGCTCTGGGAAGGAGCGCGCAGAGAGAGAAAGGATTCCTAAGCCCCCGCCTCCCCGACAAACGACTGCTGATTTGGAGGCAATCTGCTTCTTTGTAAACAAACAGCATGCCGAGGAGCTCATGCGAGAAGTGGCCTCATTATTCAATGTAAACGCGGACAGTTAAGTGTTTAAAAAGGGGTATTAGTGATAGGACGGTCTGTGATTGGCTTTACTTATTTTTTAGGTTAATAGTGGAAATGCGGCATGGAAAAAAAAAAAAAAGAGCAAACGCAGTCTGTGACAATCAGATGGACACACATGTGTAATGGGAAAACGACAACGGCCCACGGGACACGCAGAAACGCTGCAGGTGCTGATTTTAGGGGCCTCCGCGAGAGTCTTACACGAGTGAATATTATGTGAACATGTCGGCGAGTGCGTCCGTATGGCTAACGTCAGCATCGCCTCAACATAATCAAGTTTAATTTCGTCAAAGCCACGCCGCTCCCTTTCTCCTCCTTGATAGGTACAGTACATTCGGGTTAATGACTTTTGCGTCGGTGGTGTCCATCAAAAATTCAACATCAGCAAAAAAAAAAAATAAAAAATGAAAAAAATACAGGGCATGAACGATCTATTTCCCTGCTTTACCGAGACATGATGAAATGATTTCTTTCCTATGGAGACATGTCTTGATAGGAAGAGTAGTGGCTGACTTTTACCAGAGGTTAATGACCAACATGGGACAATGACTGTGTGTTAGGGGGAGTGATCAATGGAGAGACGCAGAGAAGATGAATCCGGGGGCACAAAGACTGGCATACATATCCCTCCGCCCTCCCCTGACTGCTTCATCCCAAAATTTTCAATTTTTTTTCCCCGACTACTCAACAGCCCCTTTTCTTTTGCGTCTCCCATGAATTATGTAAACGACCAGGGCATCCTTTTCTGCCCCCCAGCTTGACGAAGGCAGGAAAAGGGAGGAAGAAAAGACAGAAGTGAGAGAAATGCCACCTCCTCGATTTTTTTTTTCTCTCTCTTCCTTTTGCTGAACAACCTTTCATGTTGGCGGTGCGGGCCCTGCGTTTCAGCTCCGAAGGCGGCCATGTGAAAGGATGATGGTGGCCGCTGAGTCGGTGGAGGGGNTCACAATGACATATACAAGGAACCAAGGAGGCAGGCAGGGAAAGAATGCTGGCCTTGTTGTTGGACAGCTTGACATTGATTAATGAGAGAGAGAGACAGGGAGAGAGAAGAGAGAAAATAAGAAGAGAGGGGTGGCATTGGTATAGTAGTCCAGACAGGGAGAGGGGGTGGAGTTGGACTCTCGTTGGGGTGAGAGACTCCGGAAGAGCCCCGGGCTGCGCTGCTGATCAGGAAGAGGGTAGCTGCAGTAACACTGCCCATTAAAAACGAGTGTGTGTGTGTGTGTGTCTGGTGAAATCCTGGCTTTTTTAGCCGGAGGGATTGTCTGTCTTCTCTCATACGCAAGAAACGCATGTAGGCACACACAATTCAACACAGGTCACATCAATCCTCATCCATCAAAGTGCTCCCAAAAGACGCCCATCATCATCATCGCCATCACAAGTTGCTTTGTTGTTGTTTTTTTCACACACACACACTTGAGAAGCTCGGCCGAAGGGGAACGGACCCGTGATCAGATACTATAATATGCACGTACTCGCTGTGAATACGCCGCTACGGGGAGCCGCATCTGCTAAACGGCGGATGAAGGATTTGCGAACGGAAAATAAAACATTTGGCGGAGACGCGGGCCAAGCTGGATGACGGCGAGAGGAGTTTCTGAGGACTTACTTTGCCGTCAAGCAAATCCAAAGTGAAATTAATTCAGGCTGATCACAGGAGAAAGACCAGCCCGTGACATCAGCTTACATTAAAGCTCTCAGCAAATGTCTGATACTCGAGCAAGTTGCAGCTCCAACCAACTGTCACAACACGTGTTAAAACTGTCACTTTAAAGGAGACTTTAATAATTCCAGCCACTATGTTCAAATTATGTAAATCTTATTTTGTAATTTCATTCTAATCATTCATATCTTTTTCCGCCCTTGCGGGCTCTCAAGTTAAATCCCTTTTTCATTTGTTGTCTCCGCTGACTGAGAACTGTTGACCTTTTCCACACCAGGAGCTACTCCAGGCTGCCTCCCGTCTCTAACCAAGAGAGATTTCAAAGCCTCTCCTGGATGTCCCGGGACCCTTTGTCTCCGCTCTCATCTATAGGTAAGCGCAGTGTGCAGCCCTCTCCCCACCACCAGCCTCTTCAAAACTCCGCACAATAGCCAGATTTCCTCCCAATTTGCTGGGAGAGAATAGGAGGCTCAGGAACTCCTTTCAGCGGCGTTGAATGGTGGGCCTAATTCAAACTCAATCTTTGGGTTTGACAGGCCTCACCCCAGCCTTAGCAAGGGCTTACTTTGGGCCTCCTGACTTTGGCTAATGCTAGGGCAATCCCGCTGTTGAAGGACTTAGCCTTGTGCACGTTTGTGCCTCTTCTGCAGAACACGTCGGCTCGCTTTTGTACTTTTGTGTATGCCAACTGATATTTTAAATCTTACTCGCCAAGGGTAAGCCGACAAAGTCTCTTCTCTGTATTGCTTTACTTCACACACTCATGGCTAATTTCCATCTGAGAGCTTCCCGCTGCAAACCATAAGCCTCTACCTCATCCCTCATCTACCGGGAGTAGAACTGGCAACTGTTTCCATCACGCTGTCGTTTCTGCAACCTCAAAGTGACCAGTGCCCCTTAAACATGCATATATACGTGGTGATTTTTATAGACTTATGGAGTTCACTACACTGACCATTTGTTCTACTTGACCTTGCTGCACTCTTCTCTGCCCCAATTATGCAAGCACACACGCCCACTTTGCATATTTGTAGTTCTTTTTCTCCTGACACTCTTGAGGTCAGTTCTAATCAACCACCCTTCGGTAGTACACACTGCACACACACCATTCTCGCCAGAGTTCCTTAAAAGACACCCACCTTCCAGGTCCAAGGACTGCTATTAAAGCAATCAGGAGCCTTCTAAGCTAGGTCAAGAGCAAGGTACTCACATGGGGATTCTGATTTGAATTATGCAAAGGGGGATATAGGAAAGGAGGGAAAGAAAATACAGCAGCGAGTAAAGATGGGAAAGAAAACAACAAGGTGAAATCTTGAAAAGAAAATGGTGGAGGGGAAAGCGATAAAGTTGGGCGAGGGACTTGTGATGAGACAAAAGAGGCTGAAACGGTGAGGAATTGAAAAGATTAGTCTTAAGTCCAGGACCCTGACCATGGGACCTGATGAAGCATTAGAAAACCTGGTGAGGACTGAAACGGTGGGACCACACGCAGTTTTGTGAGTGTGTGCACTTGTGCGTACGCGAATATGTGTCTGTGAGATCAACTTTCCCTGTGGTCTATTCACTGTCTAGAGGCTCAGGATACTGAGACAAGAGGAGCAAGAGGAGAGAGAATTATCTTGAAATACGATTTGAACCTGTGTGTGTGTGTAAAAGAGACAGTGAGAGAAAGAGTTAGTAAGTGAAAAGAGACAGTAAACATGGTAACTGTAGTACGGACTCAGCGGTGAGGACAAAATGGGACCGGCAGAGTAAGTGTGCCAACTGTATGTGAACCTGACTTTGTGTGTGTATGTGTGTGTGTGTGTGTGTGCACCTGTTCATTCATTTGTGCTTATTTACCGATTTGCTTATGCTCTTTTCATTTGTGGCAATCAATCCTTCAAAGCGGAGACTAGCTGCGTCTAAATCTGCAATAAAACTGTGAACTGAAACTCTCTAATGTAACGTGACTAAAAATATAACTAACTTGGAGAAAATGTAAGCCCATAATTACCCAGATGTCTGCACAAGTCATTGTATGCATGTCCCTTTGTGTGTCTAGCTGAGTGTCCTCTGGGCCAAGCCTACCCTGCAGAGAACATAATCATGGCCCTGTCGTCCCCAGGTTAAAGGCTCACTGCTGGGTCTTCTGGCACTAATGCGGTGCCAAACTATAGGGGTCGCATTAGCCCCGGCTACTTCAGCACGCATTACAGTAGAAAGAACGCCATTCCCCATTAAAAGCCACCAGCGGGCTATGATGTGGGCCTACCTGTGATGGCCAAAATGAGTCACTTAATGACAGCCATGCTGCAGGAAAGGAGCGCTCAGACAAAGAATTACTGATTGGATACTGATTTAGTGTGAGGGCCAGAGGGATATGAGTCAGTGTATCATATCTGTTCTGTCACTTCAGGAATAGCAGGGGTCCGGGTTCTGAGTGGATATTATTAGAGATCACATACTTTACATACTTCCTGTCACTTTTTGTCACATTAACACACCGTGCAGCCTAATGTCCATGCTGTGAATCTGGAAGTGCTATACAATTTGCACACAACTTCCACAGCCTTTTTGCTTTAGTCCAAAAGATATTCTGCTACTTCTTATACAACACTAGCAAATGCCGGCCTCAGCTTTGCAAGCAGCACATATTCTATTTCTTCCTCATTCTCTATATGTTGATTTCTCTTTATCAGTGTGGACTATTTGAACATCACAGCAGCATCTATCTGTGAGTCCATGTATTCATCCAGAAGACCAAGAAGGAAGTTCTGCAACAACCCAGAGGACAGAATCCAGCTTATGTATTCCCCCTGGGTGCATCAGCAAGGTCAAGTGCACACAGAATAGATTCAGAGGCTCCTTGGAGTTTGGGACCATATGGCTAGTAAGCAGCATGATTAATGACAAATCTGGACTGATATTAAGGGTTAATTGACTGTGTTAGTCGGCCCTTGGATATGGAGTTTCTTGCTATTTGCACCACTCGTGTTGACAGCAGAAGAAATAGACAATCTTTCATGCATCTTTCTCTGTTTTGTTTCTAATGTATTATTCTTTTTGTTGCTTTTAATCCAAATATTCACTCAAGGACTATAATTAAATATCATATTCAATTTTTTTTTTTTTATAATTATGACTCAAAATAATTAAAGAAAGAAAAACTTGAGGAGGTCCCGAGGAGGTTGCTGCTTCATCTCCACAAACCTTTGCAGAGAAACTGGGTAGACATCCATGAAAACTTTCTCAATGAATGTTTGTATCCCACCTGAGGGGTGTGGGAAGAGAGGGTGAGAGTATCCCCCGCAGTGGAGATGAGAAGAGGGTAAGTGAGCCATGCGGAGGAAGCCAGAGGGTGAGTGGTGATCTGTAAAACGATACCCTGCTACCTTCCCTGACCTCCCTGTCGGGCCACTCTGTTACCTGGACAAGATGGGAGGTATTAAGTGGCCCGCTGTCCCGCTAGGTTGAGTTGCTGATCCGTTAGCCAGAGAGGAAAGCCAACCCCTACTCCCATCTTCACTTCAGTGGGAGCATTTGTTTTGATTTTTGTCCTCTCTTTCTCACAGACAAACCTGAGATGCCCAATTTATCTGGGATAGAGTGAGGGGAAATAGGGCGCCTTGCCACTTGAACACTAGAAGTTTAAGCCGGCAACGGTTCGCCGACTCTCTCTGCCAATGTCTTCCTTGACTGTAATGCAATGCTGACATACACAGAATAACAGAGGGCTTTTGATAATGCATTAATGACGGATGAATAAATAATGAATCGTGATAGAATCATATCACTGTGGTGGATGAAAACTGACGACTCGATGTTCTGGTTCCTTCAAGCATTTGGCAACAGAAGAAGAAGAAGAAGAAAAAAAGGAGCAGATGAAAAGCGGAATCAAAAGCCACCACTTCCTCCATGATTTTCTTCTTTTAGACTCGAGGACGTTTCCTGCGAGGAGTCAATAATGTGTGCGGGTGCCCACCCACATCTTCAGGCCGGGCAACACAGGGACTGGCGAGAGAACAGGAGGAACAATTTGCTCATTCTCAACCAAGACATGGGGGCTTTGGGCGAAGAAAAAAAAAGACACCCAATATCCAAAATCCCTCTCTCAGGGCCATCATGTGAAGAATTCCCTCCTCCTATGCCCTCCCTCCCTCCCTCCCTCCCCCCTTTCCTCTTCTCTTCTTTTCTTTTTTAATCAAGCCGTCTGGGGTTGTCAGGTCTTTTGAGACGAGGACTCCCAGCCATGTGAAAAGTTAATCCCTTGTGGGCCTTCTTCTCCGTAGCGCTCATCTCCCTGGGAACACTGGCGGTGGCTTGCAGGCAGGTGGTGTTGGGCGGGGGGCGGGGGGAGTAGGTGGAAAGGAAAGGGGATGGATGGAGGGAGAGAGAGAGAGCGGGATGCACACCGGGGCCACTCTGGCCACCGGAGACAGGTGCAGAATGTCTCCAATCCTCCCTCACTAAATCACTAAACCCCACACCTGTACCTGTTACTCCTGTCCCTGACCACAGCTAGCCCTCACACACACCACCGCCACACCGAATACTCTAACAGCACTTCCTTTCTCTGCTCTCCTCCACCACCCTGCCTCCCTACTCCCTGCACCCACCCCAATCCCCAACTTCAAGACCTTTTGATGAGGTCCCTTGCCTGACTGACTGACAGACGGCTGGAATAGAGAGGAGAGAGGATTTGCGTTGTGGAGAGCTAGTTGAGTGGCTTCTGAAGGATGACAGTGGTTCACAATGGAGAGGGTACTTCTGCTGCATTGTACCCCGAACCTCCCCACCGCAGCGCTGACCCCCCCACTCCTCCCGAACCACTTGGCTTCAACCGTTCTACTCTAGTCGTTTTGCTGTGGGTCAAAGCAAAAATCCCAACAGACTCCTCTTGGGCTGTCTGCCCGGGAATGAAGGACATGATAAATAACAATGGAGGTAAGACATGGGGTTCAATGGTGCGTTTGTCACGACTCTCTCAATGAGCCGTTTCAGGGACGTCAACAGCATGTACGAGGAAGAGCGATTCTAACTGACTTTTACATCAAAGAAACCATATTTCTGCGGGGCAAGGAGGACAGAGAATGTGGCTCACCAAAGGCTCCTTTAGCCGTCTGAAGGAGACAGAAAAATGCACACTTGAATGCTTTGTTTGCAGTGCACTTTTTCCTCCTCTGCCTCCCTCTTAGAGCAAAGTGCCATTGGAAATATAGACAGGCTCAGTCAGCCATCTTAATCCCTCCACCCTGTCCATCTCACGCTCACTCAATCCACCCTGACCCCACACACACTCTCGCTCTTTCACACACATACACATGCACACTCACTCACTCGTCCGGCCGGCCTCTTCCTCCCATTTGATGTGCCCCGAGCACCGCCACCCAAAAGAAAAGAGCTTGAGGCAGAGAGAATCTCTGCCGGAGGGGTGTACGCAACGAGATTTGGGAGTTTGTAAAGGTCAGCGCAGACTTTGTTCAATCTGAGGGTTTATCTCAGCAACAGCAGGGCCGGACAATGGGGCCACTCGCCGCGCGACAGAAACCCAAGCTGTGGCAGCTAAATTACTTCACTGATAAGGCCGAATTAGAAGCACTGGGACCCCGGAGGCCAGGAAAAGAGGAGGATGGAGCAAAAAAAAAAAGAAAGGAAGGAGAGCAGAAAATAGAGAGAGAGGCCACATAAGGTTGAAAGAAAGAAGGGTGGAAAAATCAATGATTCACAAAAGAAAAGATTTGAGTGTGTGATCTTGGTATAATTAAAGCACACGATGTGCGTTACGTCGTAAAAGCACATGAAAGCGATCGAGGGAGAAGAAGAAGGGTCGGAAAAGCGCTGACTTGTTCTACTCGAGTAGTTCAGATCTCACAAAGCAGGAAAACTATGCGAGCGCTTTGTGCGTTAGCCGGCGTGCTTTCATACTGTAAAGTTGTGTGTTTTCTGCAATACAATGTGCTGCCTCTCCCTCTCTGAAGGAAAAAAAAAAAACATCGGTCACACAAAGTTAAAAGTGCTTTAGCACCAGAGAGCAGCATTGTGAGCTCTTGGCCAGCAGAGGGGAGCAGGCTTTGTCACCGGCTGAATAAATTAACAGCGAGCAAAGCTATGAAAAGTTCATTATGAACTAGGGTTAATAGTGTTTAATATCAACTGCTGAATAAATAAGTAAATATAAAAGTTAAACTGTTACAGAAATGGTAAGAAAAGTAGATTTTCTGCTAATGCTAATTTATTACTTCTCCTGTAACACACAGCAAGCTATATATCTGTCACAGCCTCCCACAATATGGTCACACTTCTGCTCTGTTGTTTGGCACAACTTCAGCATCACATGGCAGAGGCCTTAGAGTTTCAGAAGCCAAATGTGTTCCTTTTTTTTTTTTCTTTTTCTTTTTCTTCCTCTACTCGTCTAAGGTGGCACGCTGGGTACCACTGCGTACCAGCTGCGTCGACACCAGCTCTCCTCCTCTCCAGAAACAGTGGCACAGAGCGGAATCATATGACATTTATCAAGGACAGAATGACTGAGAAGCTTGCGGCTTATACAGCTCTGGCCCGCTAAGAAGATTTGCACAAACCAAGTTAGCCTCTTTCACCTTCTTTTCCTTTTCCGGACATTCAAACTAATAGTCTGGTTATTGTTGCCCGTGAACTGGACTAATTTGTTCTTATTTACTTTGTTTATCTGGCATTAAAAAGTTTAAGTTCCTTTTTTTCAAGTTAGTTGAAGCTTCTTTTTCTTATAGTAAGTGTGTAAAAACCACTATTAATATTCCAACAATTCTAATACTAACACATTTACAACTCATCTAGTTGTAAATTATTTAATATTTAAGAATAAACATTCCAGTAAAACTCCTCTTATTGACTACGGCAATAAGAAACATCCAAATCAACATTAAAACCAATACTCGACTCCCGTCAAACTCCTCTGCGGTGTCTCACGGAGACTAGACGCCGGGCCTCGCACCCTGTGACAGTGGTGGAGAAAATGAGCGAAAACCACTCGAGCGATTCCGGAGACTTTCCAAAGTAAAGACGTCCCGGTGTGTTTGACACTTCAACAATTCAACACTGTTTTTAGATCTAATGGCGTCATCGCGCTTAGCCTCTCACTCTGCCTTGTTATTCTAAATGACCGAGTAGGGGAAAGAAAAACACGGGAGAATGTATTTTTCCTGTCTGCCTGTGTCTCTGTATGTTTGCGTGGATGTATGCGCGAGCTTATGCGCCTGCACATGTTCGTGTTGAATCTCACTGTGCCCACTCGACATGCACAGTGCATTAATATCTATCAAATACTCATATGTAACCCCTAAAAGCAAAGATAAACGTGCAAAAACCTGAGAGAAGAAAGACTGACCGAACCTTTTAACTCATTATAAAATGACTGGTCGATGAGAGCCCTCCCTCTCATTCTGCAACGATTCATATGCTTATGAGGGCCCTTTATACGCCGTCCCGTTTGACTCTGACAAAGACACACACTGTGCCGAAACGTTAGTCTTTGCACCTAATAAAAAGTAATTAAAAGGCACAGCCGTGTGCTTCACTTTCCTCCCGGGCTCACCGCTATGCACTGAGGTCCACATTGCAGCACAGGAACTGCAAGCAGTTAAAGAAAATAAGTCTTTCTACAGCCAAGGCTTTTGGGCCATGTTGTGTATCTGATTATGGAAAATGGCAATCACAACAGCCACGGGAACCTGATTAATAGGTCACCACCTCCTGCTTGAGTCACAGAAATGTTAAGCAGCACAAGGGATTGGGATTTAAAGTGAGATGAAGAGGAAAAGTAAGTAAAACGGAAGAAAGAGAGAGAGAGGTCTGTAACCAACAAACGTCACGCACCTCATAGACATGCAAATATTCAGACGGGTAAGAGGTTATCTATTCATAAGATTCAATGTTCTAGCATAAACAGCATTTGACAAATGTCAGTATCTTCCACCGTGGCAAAGAGCAATGTAATTGTCTGCTTCTGCCTCGAGGCCCTGACTGATGGGACTATCCATCAAGGCAATGATGAACGATGGGGCTTCACTAGATCCACAGTGGAAGAGAGGGGTAGAGGAGGATAGGACAGCAGTTACCTGTGCTTCACCACAGAGGACTGACGGACCAATGTGAGGGTTTTTAAATTAATGTTTAAAAGCATGTCTGCACAGAGAAACCTCATGCAATAAAGGACAGCATTGTGGTATAAATGCGTGAGGAGATTGTGGGGGGGGTTGGTTCAGGCAAACAAGAGGTTCCATTGAGAATGCTTGGCTGGAGTGACTGAGGTCTGAAACCATTGACCAAATAATAACAGTCCAAATCCCAGGGACAATATTTGTCGAATTCTACTCCCTTCAAAGACGGATGACTTTGCCCCGTGTACTTCCTCAGGAGCCCGAGCACCTTTCATCTGAGCCCTGCAGATTAATTTATTAACTAATTAACAGATGTTGGTAACGAGTTATGAACAAATGATAAGGCATCTGGCTTCTAATCAAACCTGACATTTAATTTGCTGCCCTGCTTCCTCGTTATCAATTACAATGTTCATTGGAGATAATTGACAATGGTTTGCGCCGGGACACGGGAGACTTGTCTTTAACAGGTTCTTAAAAAAAACACAGCTCAGCTGCGGTGTTTCGAGGGGCAACAGCGACCATATGTTTAATATTAGATGGAATCTGTTCCACTGGAGTGCTCCGAAAGCTGGGAAAATTGGATTAAATTGGCTAATGGCATGTTTAAAACCTACATAAAATGAACGTGAATGGAAGATATTACAGCGCCCAGGCCCGGGACTTGTGGTGTTATGCTCTCTCTCTCTGGTGTTTTTGCTCTGTGTGTAAACTTGGGGTTTCTGTCAGAGTCAAATAATGATGACAGAAAACCGCACACTGTTGGTCAATACCGTTATTAGAAACCACAGGTTTGATATCCCTTTCATTACGATGTGGGACCACGGGCGCATGTGCCAAACTAGCTCCTTATGTTAACAAATGATTTCCCATAACCTTCAAGAGAAGTATAAGAGCAAAGTACACATACATACATATATACATATAGTTCTAGGATTAGAAAAAAAATTTAAAATATACTTTTTCTTCCCCCAAAGGATTCTTTTTAATAAAAAGTAATTTTTCAAAGCAGCAATGAAAAATAAGGATATACGTGTTTCCTGTCTCATGTTTGTCATTAATTTAATATTGCGACTCTCCTGTTAAATACAACATTAAATTACTTGGTGTCTTGTGTGAAGCTTTAATTGAAATATATATATATTTTTTTACTAATCCCGACGAAAAAACATGCAGATTTAAATTTTATGCTTTTTATTTTATTTGCATAGGGACGGCTGAAGTCTCAGTGGTGGATAGCTCACAAATAACTTCAGACCTATAGTATACAATGCTACAAGGGCTAAGAGGAAAAATCTATTTTTTGTGATTTAGGTGAATTGACCTTTCAAAACCTAATTATCCTCCACTTTTTGACTAAACTAGATCTGAGGACGTGAAGCTAACAAGGCCCGCTGTTTTTCCTAAGTGGCTTTAAGGAGAAGTACTCTGAGCTCAAGGCCATGCTCATCAGAGCATGGTCTTGATTTGATTACTAAAAGACATGATAATGGCCCCATTTACATGGAGAGTTTCACTCATGCTATACAATAGTCCACACAGTAGAGGTTTAACTAAAAATACTGTTAGAACTGATGAAGAAATAGATTTACACGAGATTAATGCCTCCCGTGTTATGTTAGCCTGATCTTAAGCAACACTCATAATGGAAACGTCAGAACATGACCGCCACTGTGAGAACGCTGGAAAGCACATTAGTCAAATCAAGCAGGAAACGACTCTCGTTATCTCGCTCCCTCTCTTTTTCTCTCTGCCTCACACAATCCATTTTGCTTGATGTGACTACTGTCTTCATGCAGTTCCAAGGAGTTTTTGCCCTATCAGTTCAGTACCAGTCTCCTTACGGGTCAAACATCAAGATAAAGAACACCTTCCTGTGAAACGCAAACAGATCAGACAAGTTGCGAGCTGCACCTTGAATGCTGCGTAGGGATATCTTACTGCATAAGAACTTGGCCATCTGCCCTCCTTTGGCAGAACACAAAAGGCGAGCAAACACTTTGGGACGCAAGAGGTGGGTCAGGACAGATAAGTGTCAGGGTGTGCCAGGACTTCTTCTCCCAAACGTTCAAAAACAAGGACGTTAGCTCAGCTCAGTGATTAAGTCGCGAACAAAAGGAGCACAGCATCTGTGTGAAAAGCGAGCTGTCAAGGTGGAGCTTTAGTGCCTTACAGAGGGCGAGAAAGATACATCATGCCATGGCTGGATAGGTATCTGTCACGTAGGACCTTGGCGACATGAGAGTGCCCGCCAGACGTCTTAGCCTATCGCTAAGTAAATAACTGGCTAAACAGAAGAGCTAGCATTCTTTTCCTCGCCTCTTTCCACACATCACTGGATGAATGATACTGATATGGAAAATCACCCCACAAAAAGTAAACAGAAAAAGAATGAGGGACGGAGAGAAAGAAGTTTGCCTGGCAACAAAGTCATCCCAAGGTCCACTGCTGCAAACAGGCTGACATGGCTGACATGGCTGCAGGGCGGACATGGACTATGATACATGTGTCTTTTGATCTTATTCAAAAGGCCTACATAAACACACATCCTTAAAATCTAAATGCACAAAATATCCTTGAACTGGCTTAATCCTATTAGCCATCAGAATACACAATACCTTAAAGGTCTCGCTTTCCGTAAAAAAAAAAAATGACACAACATCAAGGCTTATGAGCTTAACTGGCATTGTCTAAAACTGAAAAGGAAATGACTCTATCTTTTCACAGTCGGTGAGACTGTGCTGCAAAACCTGAAGTGTGATCCTCAAGATATCAAGCATTCAAGCGGGAATAAATGACAGAGAGAAAAGACAAAGCTAATAAGCGCTGGAGGAGTTTCAAAAGCTATGATTCATTGGTGCAATCACACGCCCAGTGATCACAAGGCAGGGAGAAGGTGTAAACACCATTAATGTCTCATAGAGTGGGCTCGGCCACACTTTGTTTCCTTAACAAATTGGCTGAATACAAATAGAAATTTGAATTTCCTTTTATTTCCGTTAGAGACTATGCAGTTTCACTCTTTTAAGGAAGAATTTAGCATCGTTAGCTTGTTTTATGGGAGCAAATGTTTTTATTTCTGTTGATGTGCACTGCTTCTGTCACATACATCCTCAAATGTGTTGCCCTGCCACCTCCTGCCACCGCAATACCAAAGGGAGTTGGATCAGTGAGTCCATTCAGTGCCAATCAGTGAAGAACACAATACCTCCAGCCACTGTATGGTGACATGTCACTATCAATAGACAAGCTAGGCCAATCTACGCGCCAGATAATAGCAGCAGTCACTCTGACAGTTAGATCCCCAAACTGGACTCTCTGCGGGCCTTGCCTCACTCTGCTTGCTCAGGCCTTCCTATCCTGAGGGTTTAGCAGTCCTACACACACAGCCGGACAGACGCGCACACACACAAGACAGTAGACCTGGGGCCCTGGTGTTCTATCATGTTGTGCTAAAGGGGAAGCATAATGGTTTTTAAATGGATGACTCAGTGGCGGCCCAGAGAGGGCGTCTGAGACAGAAGAGAATGGCCATGGCCTGCAGCGAAGCAGCTCTTAGATTGAGCTGTCCGTCTCGCAAAAATGAGTCTGAGTTAACACCTCTTCCAGGTCCCAACGCCCCAGGACAGACAATAGTAGGCTTCCTCTACGCCTTTCCCTTTCTTCTTTCTCTCGCTCCTGCTCTTTCCTCCTCTCTTTCTAGTCTACGCTTCCACACAGCTATCCAGAAAACACTAAAGTATCCACCATGTGATCTTTGAGCTGTTCGGGTTCATCGGTAGACCGCAATGCTCGCGAAGCAAATATAATGAGTTACAGGAATCCACGAGGCTGCAGTCAATGTAGTTAGACTGTTTTGGATCTTACAAAAAGATAACAAGGTTGTTTAAGGGCATGGATTTTGGGAATACAAGTTTTTTTTCATCAATCAGTGATCTTAAATGACTTCACTTGTTATCTATCATAACACACTTCTCCGTCTCACACACATACCGTATCCACTCCTCCCGGGTTTTCTTCCTCTATTCATCCTCATTAATATGTGTTACTCTCATTTTTTTAGCATCTTTCTCTACTTAGTCAAACATTTACAGCTCCCTTGCCTGTCTATTTGTCTAAGACCAGAGGCAGTAGATGAGTAGAAGAGTAGATGGGGGG
>JASGAT010360082.1:0-15218 GCA_030220025.1 Chelon auratus | reverse complement strand
GTCTCCTTGTTGAGCTTTACCGTCTTCTTCCAGGACGAAGGCAGAAGCATCAAACGAGGTGAAAATCATTATAAATCGGGTCATGTCGAGACCTGTAGTTACACGAAGGGAGTTTTGGTCGGTTCTGTACGCGCCAGCATGCGGGACTTGAAGTCCGTTTAATTACGTATTTTCCATGGCGTTTTACTTAACTATCTTGCGACAAACTGATTATACATACAACATATGTATAATCCAAGGCACAAGTCGATCGGGACCAGAAAATAATTTATCTTTCGCCATAGACTGCCGTTCATATTTTTTCGAAAGATAGGTCCCATAACCCGGAAGTAGAGAGGGCGGGACTTCGGCTCTCTATTCATGCTGCGGGCCAGATTAGACCATAGACTGTAAAACTAATAATAATAATAATAATAATAATAATATACAGTCTATGGATTAAACCCTCTAGCGGGCCATCTGTTCGACACCCCTGCCTCCCACCCTAGTGTAACTTCTAAGTCTAGTGGCCACTGGTGCCACTGCACTTTACACTATATCCAAGTCTTTTTTAGTCATCATGACAAAGAAATTACAAGGTCTTTGTTTCTTTCAATTTGGAATGAAAAGCCAGTGGAAATGCACTAGTTGCACTGCTTAAGCTGCTGCCTGTACATTATAAGCGCTTTTACTACTACGACGATTAAGTTTGCATTGCAGGCAGACTATTGGCACAACAACAGGAACTTAGACTGGTTTATTTACTTAAATTCAAATATTCTATTCTCTGATGGCTTCGTGTTTGACATAATCTGGTTTAGTGCTTTAATCATTTGTGAATGTGTTCTATGTGGTTTTGCGCTGTGTTGTCCAACCAAGGGAAAGCACCTGGAAAGCAGCATGTATGGCACGCAGAAACCCTCATAAATCCAATATCTTGCCCAGTACAGTGATGTACACAGTATGTGACAGAAAATTGATTTTTATTTTCAATACCATACACATAAAATCTGACCAGTTACAGTAGATGATGTGTAAGGTGTAGTGAACCAGACGGGAGGGGGTGATCCATGCACAGGACCAACATTTATCCATAAGCAGTAAATTAGCTGTAAACCAACCTTCTCCTGTATTGTAACATGAACCCCAAAATTTACCTTTAACCTTCTTCTTTTTTATTTTTTTTGGCAGCCACTTTTGTCACTTCTTTGACTCAAGCCTCACTATGTGGTTACTTGCGCTCAAAGGCAGAAGCGCACTTATCTGTCCTCACCAGCAGAAAATCTACCCGAGAAGCACATCAGAGGAGCAGGCTGTTATGAATGGGTCATAACTCCTGTAACAAGATCTCCACACAGACACCTTGTCTGGGTAGGAGGGTAGGCCATGCAACAATGCTTCATTGTATGTAGCTGGTTTTCAATGCAGCTCGGTGAAAGGACGAGGTAACAAGGTCTCAGCCGCCAGGAAAGTACACCGGGGGGAAATGGTGACCCAGTGGAAAAAGAGAGAGGGATGAGATGGATCGCTGTGCCAAGAAAAACAAATCATCTCCAAGAATATCCGTGAACCTCCTCTGCGTCTACTCATTTACACATTTGCATGCTTTGTTTGGACATTTTGACGCAAACATTTGAGAGCTAACAAAGCTATTGAAGCTAGGAGATGCCTTCCAGACTTGATTCAGTTCAAGTGCATTTTGCAAGTTTGAAACAGTCATAGTGGGGTTTTTAAACTGTATGCTTAAAAGCAGTTGATTATGGTTTATTTCATTTATTTTAATCTGTCGTCCAATTAATGTGGCTCCATGGGCTACGATCGCCGCTGCAGTTGTAGAGATTGTAGAAATAAGTTGCATTAAGTGACATTTTTGGATTTTACTGTGGAATTCAAGGAAAGGAAGGTTGTAAAGACCATTGAGGCATTGTGATATTGGGATGTATAAATACATTTTACTTGACTTGAGATCACTGGCTTGCTGCTCAAAGCACTGGAGATGATTTGGAACCACTTTCCCACAAAAAATATTGGTTTCTTTAATATGCATCTTTAAAGTCACTCAATCAGTAATGTTAAGTAAATAATGTAGTCTCATGACCTAGTGTAGTATGAAAGGAATAGTTAGTTACACACTACTTGTCCAACAAAATTAGCATGGAGAAGAAAGTGAAGCAATTGCAGATATAGAGTCATTTATTCCTTCAGAAGTTATATACAGTGATAGCGATAAAGCAAGGGCGTATGATGGACTAGCATTTGACAGACGCTGCAAAGAATAGACAATGAAGCTCACAATTTGATCTGAAATAAGTGCACTGAATCATTAAATTGTTGCAACATTTTCATCTAATCACATTCAGGCTAACACAGCTAATGAATGTAACTGACCTCAAAAAGAAGAAGCCTTCTTCTTGAGGAGCTTGACAGGCCAAGAGGCAACACACACACATCACCTTATTATATGTAACCTGACTCAACTCAGAGATCAAATTCATTTTCTCAATTTCTAGCTGTCAATTCCACATGTACGTACATACACGTGCGGAGCATAGAGATCCAGAGCATGTTAGAGGCCTGAGTAAATTTCTTGTGAAGGACTGGAGGAGCTCTCCTGGGATGCAGCAGCCTGGCCCTGCCACTAAAGGTAATAGGGTCAGACAGCTGCATATTAGCTGTGGATCATTTCCTTTGACACAGCCGCTGATCTCACTGGCGGCAGCAGTGCAGAGCCCATACCTGTACCTGCCAGGCATATCTGTGCTGGCTGCAGAGAGAGGGTAGTGTGCGGAGTGCCTTTTCCCTCCCTCACTTCCCAGGTTTGCTTCACGCCTCGCGGATTCTCCGTGCAGACACCCCCAATCTCTTCATGTGAAGCACAGTAGGCTTGTTACGTGGAAGATACACAGAAGCTGGTGCGTGCACACTCTTGTCATTGTGCGTATATTCTAAGCAGTGTTTTGTTGGAGAAGCATCATTCCCCCAAAGATGTGAGGTTAGGCCATTCATTTCACAGAAACACGAGCAGATCAGACTGAGAGAGCTGTCTCTCCCCAGCTACCCTCATTTGAACAAGACAAACACAAGGCTTGTAATTAAAGATGTAGCAAAAGCTCTGTCAATTGTTTCTCCTCTCATCTCCGCCGGCGCGTCGCCTTGCATTACGGCCCAAAGCCTAGTCTGGTGTGCTCCTAGCTAAGGTTCAGCTGTCCTCACATCCACTAGACGAAAAAAAAAATAAAAATAAAACCACCTCTTCCCCTGTTGAAAGAGAAAGCAGCACTTCAGTGCCGGTGTTGTTCTTTTGTTTTAAGCTTCATAATATCAGGGATGAAGATAATGAAATCCTTCAGAGCTCATAGTGATTTATATTGCATGAGTGAGCAAGCTGGGATTTGGCGTCTCGCTCAAGGACACTTTGACAGCGCACATGGCTGTTGATGGACGTACGCTGGCTGTAGAGGGAATTGAACCTGCGAGCTGATGTGAGTTCTTTTGCTGCAAACATTACTCGAAGACGGAGCCCCTCTGAAGGCAGAAATAATCTCATTGATTAAGTTAAAGCTCAGTGGGCAGAGTCAAAGAACTTCTGTGTTTCAGAGCGTGTTGAGATAACTCACAAAGGGCTCTGGTCAAAAGGAATAACTTGCATTTTTTTTTTTTTCCAGCTGGCAGCAAACTACTTGGCTTAAACAGGTCCTTCATCTCATCTCTTGCTGTCATTATCTAAGGTGTGCATTTGGGATTCACCAGATTGTACGTTATATTGACTGCACATCACTTAACTCTTGTAATTTTTCACGTAGCACATGTTAAATAACACTGGATATGTTTTTATACATTGCAAATACTTCTTCTGTATTGCCAGTCCATATCACATTAACTGCATTGCAAATTTTTTAGGACTTTTGCACCTTTAAGCACATCTAAAGGTGACATAACAATGTACTGACATATATATATATACACCTGTTGTAGCCTAAAAGCCAGAACAACTTCCCTGTCCACACATATTTTGTTGAGTAGAGTAAGTCTGGAGTCTCTCCTTTGGGAAATGATTGCTCCAGTTTTCAAAGAGCTGCCGGGCCAATCAAATCGTTCGGGTGAACGTTACATGGTGATGGACAATAACAGTGACAGAAACATACAGATCTTCTGAGTGCTGTGGAGTTTAATTTGTTCAACTCAAAATGGCTCTGATTTGTTGTAGGACTATCCAATAGAGAGGTATTTTTCTCTCGGTCGGCCGAAAGGCACCTCATAATAAAACCTCATCATAAAACCTCATCATGGATCCCTTTATTATGATGTCTTAAAGTTAAACGCTAAGATGTATTAACCTGAAGACACTGCTGAAATGCAGACATAGCCATATGACAAGAATGGATTCAGGGCTATCCCTTCACATTTCTACTGCTTAGGTTTTGGATGCACAGGGAAAGGAGGATGCTCTGGAGAGTTTTTGTGTCTCACTGATTTTGGATGTGACCATGTAAACAAATACCTAGTTAATAGTCAGTTTCAGTGCCAGACCAGAGTAATGTTGATGGGGTGTCCTTTTGGTACAGCTAGCATTCACACAATATTCAAACCAAAGTATGATGATCTGGACTAGACTCCACCCATTCCATATGGACCACCTTAGTTCAGTTTGTGTTCACAGGACAATCAAAGTTCTGACGCCCCCTCAACGCTACGTTCTTGCAAACGGTTTTGTGATTGGGTCATCATTTTTCAGGAAAATTTGGATTTTAGATAGTCAGTAAATCAACAGTGAGTGTTGGCACTGGCATTTATTGCTGTTCTGTGGTTCATGTGCCAGAGTTCTGTATATGAACAACATGTTAAGTTTGATCAAGCATCTAGGATACAAGTACGAACCACTGTGGGGAGTGATTGCAATCAGGTTAAGACCACCCTATCTAATCGGTCTCAGCTCAGTTAATCTGTTCTTCAACGGGGTGTGATTGTTGTGTTCACACCAGCCCAAATGAACAAACCTGGGGGATAAACACTCCTAGTTTTGGAACAACAACCAAGGTGTGATAGCACCCTCACTGAACACAAGCATGGTACGAAGAGAATGCCCCCTTAAACAAAATCCCAGACCAGCTAAACAAATGCTTACAATAAAATTATAAGCAAATATCGATCGCTACTTCAGTTAGAACAACCAATTCCAATGTACCCAGACATTCCTGAGGCTAAAACTGTTGTTTCTTTACAGCCCGTCAAATAGTTCCACCTCTACTTAGTATTTCTTGTCGTAGAAATGTGTTTCTACATCGCAGTAATTGCTTCAGGGAGCACAATGCTGTTGTTAAAAATGATCGCTAAAGCTGGAAAGTTCAGACCAAGGCTGTGATGAGCCTATAGTGTACTGATCACACCCGGGGATATAGAGTTCAGCAAAAACAAGATTTCAAGATGTCATTAAGGCCTTTAAAAGAAGATTACTATAGCGTCAGTATTGTAACTGTGTCACGTCTTCCATCTATAAACTTAAAACTACTCGAACACTAACTGGTACTCTGCTCCTGATACCGCTGCACGGCACACTGACTTTCTGGGTACATCATCTCAACTAAAGTTGCAGACGTCAATTCTGTGAAAGTGGAGGTGTCATATTATCCTATTTTGCACATAGAGGATGAATTCTGGATGAATTCTCCAGCAGATAATGCACAGATCAGTCCCAGGAGTGTCACATCTTCAAAAACTCATTCATAGCAGCAGCAGCAGAAGTGATGGCAATTAATTCCGACTTCAGGAGCTCCGGCCTGTTCTCTTCTACATTCGTCAATACCGAATGTTTCCACGTTCTTGGGATAGTTTTTGTCAGCTCAGTAAATGAGGTATTAAAATTCTCCTTTGCTCTCTGTGGTTGTCTATCCGGCACAAAAAAAAAAAAAAAAAATGACTCTCCTTTAGGAATAACTGATGGTGACGCTTTCAGCACCTCCGGATCCAGCAGATCCTGCTTCACCGTGGAGCTGCACACAGCAGTAGAGTCATTAGAGCAGTCTGAGACAGATGATTTCAGATCAGTCTGTCACCAACCCCTGGGTTGCCGCCCCAGTGCAGCGCTAATGGGTACATTATTAAATCAGCTAGATTTTACCGGGAATCAAGCAGCCACTTAAACCTTTGTTCCATCCTTCTCTCCCACTTTCTTATGTTTTTCCCCCTTTTCTGTTGATACAACTCTTTCCACAATAAGTGTAAGACACATAAAATTCCTTTTTATGCATCCTTAGGCATAATTTAAATTTGGTTGTGAAGCTGAAAAAGCAGAATCACTGAAACAGGAAGAATAGAGAAGCTTTTGTACGAGCAGGTCTATCAACCTAAAATTAAAGTGAAGAATGAAAAGGGTCTAGGAGACAGTGCCCTTTAAAACTTGATTTTTTTTTGGCCCCATTAGCAGTTCAAGGAAACAGAATGGAAAAATTACACTTTCAAACAGATTGCCTGAAGCTCTTGTGCAGATGTTTATGTGCCACGAAAAAAAAAAGAAAAGAAAATGAAACTTGACAACCTAATGGTTATTTTTTATCTTCAACTTCACCAAAAGTTTTACATGCAAAAAATCAAAAGAGAACAACTTTTAAATTAATTCCAATCAAATCTGGTACAGCCATTCATGTTTCTCAGAAAATGAAACCTGATGACTTTGGTAATTTTTACCTTTAGCTCAACCATAAGTTATGACCTCAAGTGAAATGTCTCAATAACTTTTTAATTGTTTACTGTGAAATCTGATACAGACATTCATGTTCCCCAGAGGATAAAACCTAATGACTTCCTTGACACCCCAAGGAGGATGACATTTACAAACTGAAGAGGTTAATTAGGCAGAATCGTAACGATTTTGAGAGTGAAATGTCTCTCTAGCCTTTAAATGGACTGTCATGAAAGCTGGTACAGACTGAGAATATATCCTAAGGACTTTAGTTATTCCCTGACTTTTCTTTAAGCATTACCATTAAGTTGACCTTTACGACTAGAAGTGAAATATCTCAACAACTTTTGAACTGATTACCATATAATCTGGTACAAATGCTCATGTTCTTTAGATGAAGATAAATGTATCCATCTAGTGCTACTAACAGGTTTTTTAATAATTAGCCGAAGTTAGCATGCTGCTAAAAATCTATCAACAAAATGGACGTCTCACTGAACTTTTAGCAGGCTAATGTTAATGTTTAGCTTAAAGCTGCTAGCTGTGACTCTTAGCTGTGACTCCTTAGCTTAGCTAAAAATATTTTTTTTCCACATTCCCCTTTGAGCTAAACCAACGCATAACTGTTTTATTTTATGCGCACAAAATGAAATTGCTTGTCTTTGAATCTTGTACAGCTCCGTGCTTCTCTCGGTGTAGTATGAGAGTGGACAGAGGATGGCTGGCGCTTACAGAGCTGCATACACACATAAAATAAACACATGTACCTCTCATCCAGCAGCACCTTGTAAAGTCACCAACATGGAAGTCGTCAGCGAAATCGTTAATGCACCTATGAAAAAGTCATGTTCTTTGGTAAAAGGGTTCACTGCCACAGCCCAAGAATCTCTGACCTTCTGATAGTGTGTTTGTAAGAATAAAGCAGCGGCGTAGCACAGGTTTTGTGGATCCAAGACCTTCTGAGATGAACGGGTCCTTTGAAGCTTTTAGTTGCCAAGTGACAGGAAAAAAAAAAAAGCATGCAGTGACAGACTCCAGGTGGAGGAAGGACTTCATAACTATCCTAATTGATTTTTTTATGCACTGCTAGTTGACGAGGAATCGGCCAAGACTGGGCGACAGCTTCATCTATGGTGCAGCGCGAGTTGGACATTTGAGGAGACGATAATGGAACAAATAAAGCGCCACCTGCTGTAACTCCTGTTCTTCTCCGCTCTTTGTTTTTATCGTGTTTATTAAGCTGGAAAAGAAAACTTGCCACGCACTTTGAAAGGAGCCACAGCTTTTTCCACCGAGATAAGCCAGGTTTGCTTCGAGGTGGGAGGAGAGGAGAGTGGCGGACGGCGTTGTTTAAACCCCTGCTGAACTATTTCTTCCTCTGATCAGTGTGGAACTACAAACACACAGAGACCAACAAAGGAGACATTTATCCTGTGCGTGTTTGTTTCTGGTTAGCTGTGGCTGCCTGTGTATACACCCCCTGCATACCAAGCATGTAATGGAGCGTTAACCCCTCCAAATTGTTATTCTATTGACTCTGGGAAGTGAGTGTAGCAACTTTGTCAAACCTGTTGATATAAGATGTGTGCACTTGCTGCCTAGCTTTTTGGTCAGATGTTTCTATTCAGTTAAATAAGTGCAGAAAAAATCCTTTTTCCCCCAAATGCTGCCACAGCGCTCGTTAAAAATACTCAGGAACGTGTATGCTATTTTTCATTTGGAGAAACATGTTTTCCTTTCTTTTTCCCAAATTCATTTTGCTGGCTGCATGTAAATAATTGAACAAGAATAACATTGCAGACAGAAGACATTCATAATTCAGGCGTTTTTATGTTCTGTGTGCATTTGTTTCTTCTGCAACGTATGTGCTTGTCCTTAATTTTTACTTCAAGAGTCGTTCTGGTCTTACATTTTATATTCAGTGGCACAGATAGGGTCAAAGGGACAGTGCGGAGTAGGGGTTATGGGGAATGACAGGACAGGGAGGGGTAAATATCAGAGCAAGACACGCTGTTCCTGAGGTTTGCGGTCCTGCTGCTTCGAGGCCCCGTGTCTCCTCGGCTCCTGTCAGCTCATCAAGGCCAAGTCCCTGCCTATCCCCGCTGGAAAACCGCATCAAACAGCCCGGGGAGCCTTTTATCCCAAACAGAATGCCGCCTCTTGTCACAGCGGAGGCTCGGCAACAAGCCGCACACGGATGGCAAAGTTTAACACGGCAGAGTGAAAGTCAATACCCTGCTGAGGTGCCGTAGCTCAGACACAAGAGGGGGAAATGGTGAAAAGGTCACCGGGAAAATAGGATCTTGAAAGACACAGCTTGTCTGAGACAAGAGCACGAGAAGCAGGAAGCCAGATGGAGCCAGGCAGGCACTTAATGTCACGGTTCATTCTTTCGACCCTGTGCCGATTCTGATGTCTCACAATTAAGGCCAAACATCTTAGTTTTGTCTTTTCCACCAATTACTGTAAAGGTTACTGCAGTTTGGCTTGTGTACACAAATCACCCGCTCACGTGTGTGTTTCCCTCAACAAAGACACAATGACTTCCCCGTCTAATTTCCCTTTGTTTCGACCCGTAGCCAAAATCAGACATGAAAAGGCTTGACTGCGCACCCCAAAGACACAGAAGAGCTCTTTGTACTCAGGCTTGTTCTGCTCCATGCCATTTCTAATCTCGGGCAGAAGGGAAGAGAGCAGCTCCTCTTATCTTAGATGACATGGAGGCTTTGCTCCCTCTCTCTGGAGCTCTCTCATCTTGTTCTTCTGAAACCTAACCCCCTTTCATGCTTTCCCCTAGTGGTGGCTGTGGTGGCAAAGTGATACGCTGAATGAGACTGGCTGAATTTTGTTTAGGTTATTCCATTTGAAGGCTGTTACATGATAAGCAAGGGTGAAGAAGCAGGGTATTACCTTCCCGCTCTGTATTTTTCATCAAGTCTGATGCAGATGACTGTGCTCAAGTCAAGTCAGGTTTTTTTTTTTTTTTGTGGTACTACTTTTCATGGAATCAAACTGTGCAGGTACGGAGAGATCGGGGGTATTTGAGATGTAGCAGCGCATGTAGACAGTAAGAAGTGCTCTTCTGCTCCTGAAACCATCCTGAAATATTTGTACAGTTCACAACTAGGGACTCAAATGGATTTTCATTTTAAAGATGGTCCCAATGGTGGTCAGAAAAAATAAGACAAAGGATTAAAAAGTCTCAAAATTCTCCAATTTCATTTCATAAACATAATACTCATCGTTACTTTAAGGATAAAGGTATATTTCACCATACTGGCACCAATGTTTTGATGTGAATACATTCGCAGCACGTTGCCTTGTAGTTTGCATCGTGGAAAATTGGACTGTGTGTTGTCCTATTGTGAGCTATTTTCATTATTAACCACAAAATTGCCCATTTGTTGTTGCCGCTGACTGTGTCAAGTGACGCTGACCTCAGAGCAGGCGCATACTAAAGTCACAAACAACTACTTGTGGATTAAAACAGCCGACAGGATGTAACACCCATGAAATCTGATTTCAGAATTCAAAGGTTTGTTTGTAAGAGGTGTAAAAAGTCCTCTGAGCTGACAGAACATGTCACGGCTTTTACAAAGCTACTGCCATCAACCTTAAGAGGAGGCGTACTTGATCCGATGCGTAAAAAGCACCGTGTCCCAATAACATCCCACATATTACCACGAAACCAAAGTCCAGCAACATGCAGAACACAACTGTATCCAATCTATTTCTACGGCGGATCTGGCCCTTTGTGAAGAGGCCCGAGGGGACTTGTTTTCCAGACGTCCACCACCATAACAGACCTTAAAAACAGACAGAGGCCCTTCCATAAGTCCTATAGCTTCAATTTGTTCTGCCAATTATCATCCTCTTCTGTGCCACAGTGACGGAAGGTGTTGCTCAATGGGCCTGAATGCCACCGTCTCCGTGGCCCGCCCCGACAAAGAGGGAGCCCCTGCTTTTCTTTTTTTTCTTTTTTTTTCTGGGGGTCCGGTCAAGCATTCGCTAACAGATTGGCTGGGGGCGCTAACCAGTCAGGTCTTCAAAGAGACAATGACGACGGGGAGGGCGACAGGGAGGAGGGAGGCTCGGGTGGCAGTGGCGAAGAAGAATGACCTGCCAAATGAGAAAGAAGACATATTGAAAGGGACAGAGTGGGAGAAAGAAGAAAACATATTGAACCGATGGAGAAGTACAACCTTTTGACCATCTGGCTCAGTGGGTGACAACAGCCTTCATCTGTATTTTTAGAGCTGTACCACACACCAAATTACTCTGTCAGGAAGATTAAGGAGAGTCAAAGGGCTGTCGAGTGGAAAAAAAAAAAAAAAAGAGCAAAGTCGTCTCAATGGGCAACAGCAGCGGAGAAACTTTTGCTGGCTTCAGTCTGGTGCGCCGTCGCTTTATTTTGTTTCTAAATATAATATGGAAACAGCTCAGACTGAGTTATGAAAAAAAATACAAACACTCTCTGTGTAATATATTCTCATTTCTGGTTAAACATGGTTGAGTACGTCTCCAATATGATTTCACTTTCCCGAGCCCTCCTCCTCCTGGAGGGAAATCTGCAAGAGACTTGACTCTGAAATCCTCTTTTTGCTGCATTAATTCCATGATTGCTTAAATGAAACACTGCTATTTTCTCGCTCGGCGCTAAACAGGGATCAGATCTCCGTGACCATGACTAATCTGCGGCTGCACTTATTGTGCGTGTGTTGGCGCACGCCTATTTCTTTTTGCCAATTTAGAAAACTAATTGCTCTGACTCTGACCGGGCAAGCGGCGGAATATAATGCAGTTTAAAGCTTCATCTTTTTATGCCTATAAATCCCTGTACAGAACCGACCGTGTACAACACCGGCTCATTAAAATGTATTAGGCAAGGTTTGTGAAAGGTGATTTTTTTTTTTCTCCCTCCTCTCATCCTTTTTCTACATCGCTGGCCTGTGATCCTGCACCTCTGGCAATCTGCACACTCTCAGCCGTCACACGCTCATGAGCTTCTCCCCCACCCCGGTCACTTTTATTCACTTGCAAATATACTGGGATGAAATGGGTTGCCTTTGTGGTGCACGCAGGAGCACTTCACTCCGCTGCTTACTATCTACCACCTCTCTTCTCATTCCTTCATCCCTTGCTTGCCTGATTTTGCACCCCCTCTCGCTGCAATTTCACCCGTCTCCTGCTGTCAAACTCCACCGCCCACCCTCCCTCCCAGTTCCTTCCTCTTCTCTGTCCACTGCTTCTTCCCATGCCGGAGGTTGCAGATTGCTGGATTACGCTGGAGCCTGGGGGAGGTCGTCCCACTGATTGTAAAGAGAGGGACAATTGGTCCTTTAGTCTGATTGGGTCCCCAGAAAGGCAACACCCGGGATGAGAGTGTGCAGACAGCCAGGAGAGGCACAGAGCAGCAGCGACAGAACAGAAGTAGCACGAGAAGATACATATTTATTTATATGTAGACGGAAAAAGAGAGAGAGAGAGGGGAAACTTTACAAAGAGGCCAGAGAGAGAACGCGTGGACTCAAGGTGACTTTACGGAAACTGATGCACTGCAGGCAGCAGCTTTCACAACTTTTACAATGGAAATTTAGCAAGCGTGCAGGGAAGAGAAGCGCAAAGAAATAAGAGAAGAAGAAGGGGCTTCACAGAAGAAGAGCTGAGAAGGAAGAATAAAGTTGAAAAGGAAAAAAAAAGGTAAGGCATAGATTTTTATTTATTTATTTGACTTTCAGCGGTGACATTCGAAAAAAGAAACGGCAATAAGACTGTGAAGCAGGGAGGGATGAGTTAAAGGTGACAGGATAAAGGCTGGGGCACTGTGTTGTCACTTAAACCCTACCTTTAGAGTTTAATTGATATGCAAAGAAACAAACAAGTCGGAAGTAGGTAACTACTCAAGGGTTCGTGGCACATTAAAAAACTTTCTGTGGCCTGAAGCGTGGCTCCAATTCTCAGCACGTCCGCACTGTCGCTACTTCAAACAAGTCATGCTGAAGGAGAGGAATGCCTGTCTGCCTTTTACGGACCTCTGATTGGCATTCAGACCGTCAGTCCACCGCCTGAGCCAAGGTTCTCGAGATGAGGGCTCTTTTTTTTTTTTTTTGTAATACTATCAAACCCATTTAGCGATCGCCTGTCTTGTAAGCCGACAAATAAGGTGCCAGATTGGAATGTGCGTCGACGCCGGAGCAGGCAGACTTTTGTTGCCATTATCAGCAAGAGGCAGTGAAGGAGTCTCTGAGAGATGAGCATCGTGCGTAGGCCTCCATATTAACAACACCTTAACAGTTTCTGTGACGGCGCTCGCGGTTGAGATATCTCGAATGACATTTCCAGCCCAGGAAACAGCCGGGGCTCTCCAGCTGCAGTTAATTCTACCTCCCAGACGAAAATTCAAAAAGAGATTATGGGTCGGATATTAATTTGAAAGGCTCCGTCCCCCAAGACGGCGCTCTTTAATTTGCGACACTGATTGCAAACTTTTCCAGATGACGCTTATGCACGGTGACATCATTTCCATGCACCAGTGGCTGGGATGAATGCCAGTTTGTGTGATTTAATTTCTCCATAAATGACAAGGCTCCTTTTATGGCCTCCACCGAGCAATGAGTGAACTAAACGTGCATTGAGGAGGAGAGCGGAGGCCGAAATGAGCCCGAGCAATCGGAGAGAAAGCTGGAAATAAGTGATACGGTAACACAGATGTTAAGAAAGGCACCGCAGAGGGATGAAAAGAGGATAAAATACAGGAGCAGGAGGAGCGGCGCAAACTTCTGAAGGCACACAAAGGCAAATAGAGAGCGGAGGGCGGGACGAGTAATTAAAAACACCTTACAGTAAATGAGCCGCAGGGAGGGAGGCGTCCGTCGCGGCGCAGCGGTGGTTGGTGTGCACAGCTGCAGAGGCCGAGACCGGGGGGAGCTCCCTACAATTAGAGAGACAGGTTCAAAGCCTGCCCCATGCCAGCTTTTCTGTCCTGAGGGGGGCCAGGGTTGGAGGAATGAGGACGAATAGAGGGTAGCAGCCTGACACACACACACACAGAGGCATGCTGTGAACTCATATTCATACACACACACACACACAAACAACTGTGTGATCTTGAGAGAGTCTGGCCAGAATACACACCTCCCTGAGCCCGAATCTGACTTTGAAGGCTGCCATCTCGCCCTGTGAGCCAGCTGAGGAAGCTGGCTCCTTGCTGCAGGTGGTACAGACCCTCTGCTTTAGAATACACAAGACCTGGTCAGGTTATCCGCACACATACAAAACATACCAGGGGCCATGCTGCGAAAAAGACCTGCTTATTTAAAAAAAAAAGTCAGTGCAGCAGCAGAGTCTCAATTTAATTATGTGTAAATACGTAAATAAACATTAAAAAACTGTGAGGAATGTGGCTCGTCACGCTCTGTGCTCGGCCCTGGGAGCGAAATTAGATTCAGAAAAGCCCTCTACATTTCGCAAACCGCACCGCTCGGCTTATTGTGCCCGGCTTATTGAAAGGCACTTTCTCATGCCGGTGCTTCTGCATCTGAAAAATGCGCATCGACGCAAGCACCCTCACCCGGATCGGAGATACACAGAGCCTCCGCATTGCCGCCGCTTTCCACCGACCGTGCAAAATCAATTGTGGTTAACAAATTGGCCGTGACGTTTCGCCCCTGCCGGGGTGGGCGGAACCCTTTCTCCATGGGTCCACCCCGTTTTTAAGGACCTTTTCCACAGTCTGGGAGGCCTCCTTTTAAAGCGGAGGTGAGCGGTGCACAGACATGGCCACTGTGAAATTAACACTTAATAATGCTCCACATAGCACTAAAACTGGGTCATCCCATTCTAACGTGCCACACACTGAGCTGGCCCCTGGTAACCTCAATCAGAGAATGGGAGTTTGGTGGACGAAAAAGTGAAAAAGTCTGTGGCGAGTCATTTATAGCTTTGTGACTAAAAGTAACACTCGGTTAATCTATAAATCATTTGGTCTGTGAAATAAAATATTGATGAAAAATTATCGTCACAACTTTTGAAATATCTTTGAAACCCTAAAGATATCCAGTTCAAAGAAAAGAGTTTCTGTCTAAAAGGATCATGAAGGAGGGGAAGAAATATGATATAATATAGGGGTGAAAACAGTGGGCCCATAGCCCAGCACTGAAAGAAGCATTACTGCTTTAGCAACTCTGTATTTGTACAAATGGATGGGTTAAATGTAGGGATGCACCGAAACATTTCGGCCGAAAACTGAAAAAGCACTTTTGGACCATTTTTGGCCTAAATTTGCTGCGGTTGTTGCTTGCACGTGTTGTTTTGGCGATAAAAGACTGAAAATTTTTGGCGAAAAAAAAAACAAAAATGCAATTTCGGGCCATTTTCGGCCAAAAATGTATCACCGAAACAACGCGGCCGAAACAACGCAGCCGAAACAGGATGTTGTGATAATGCAAGCAACAACGCAGTTCAAAGAAAAGAGTTTCTGTCTAAAAGGATCATGAAGGAGGGGAAGAAATATGATATAATATAGGGGTGAAAACAGTGGGCCCATAGCCCAGCACTGAAA
>JASGAT010360078.1:0-13147 GCA_030220025.1 Chelon auratus | reverse complement strand
TCAAAAAAAAATTGTCACTGTTACTCTGCTGTTCATCACAACATAAAGCTCACTCAAATTATTTGCAACAAAAACATTTGTGGGCATGGGAAGTTGGTCTGGCTTCCATGCAAAGATGATTGTTAGTAATAAATACGTGATGCCTAAGCTCAGAAGGATTGTATTGGTGTTGTTTAGGCCCAGAGTCAGTGGGACCTTACTTTATGGTAGAGTCTATCATCACCCATCTCTACAGTCCATCTATTGTACAGTTAACATGTTGGAATCAAGGGGAAGCTGCTAGCCTGACTATTTCCTTTAAAGCTCACAGATTATCATGTTCTATTGCATTTAATCTGTGTGAGGTGCACAAACATTGTAGTGTTTAATGTGCTGGAGAGTTTACTGGCTGAGCATCAAGCCCTCAAAAAGAGGAAATCTGTTTCTAAAATGCTTTAAACTGTTCCTTTAATGCGTTCAGTAACTTGAATATAAATTGAGATTTTTAACAATTTTGTTCAGCTGTTTATTGAATTAATTAATCTTAGAGTTGTGTGCATGATTAACTGCAACTATGCATGCTTTCTGAACCTGTCATGTTTGTTTGTCTTTTTTCTGTTAATGTCTTTCCACCATGTGCTCTGTGCAAACATTAACTTTTCATATTTCAAATGTAGCTTTGCCAGTGCAGCAGACGGCCGTGACACACTCAAGCAGCAGCGAGGACGAGGCTGGACGAAGCAGCAGTACTGTCATACGGAGACGAAGGTTGAGGAAGAATACTACGAGTGTTGCGACAGACCCGGAGGATGAAGTGGTGCTGGAATCACGCCCGAGTGACGAGGAGAACGAAGAGGAGGAGCAGCAGCAGGAGGAGAAGGAGGAGAAGACTGAAGCCAGACCAGCTGCTATGGATGGTCGAATGCAAGGCCCAGCCAGCAGCATCCTCAACAAGTGTATCCTGCTCGCCCTCATCATAGCCATCAGCGTGGGCTTTGGTCACTTCTACGGTAAGAAGTTCACTCCAGGATTATGTCTTTGTAAATTCAGAAATATACTTTAACACACCAGTTTGACTGTCGCTTTTCTTGTTTAACTTTTTCTTTGCCAGATGGGCTTCTGTTACAGATATTATGCTAGAGATATGTGACAAGAGTTACTTGTCCATCAGTCTCTCACTGCTGCATTTAGAATTTACTCAAATAGTCTTGAGGTTCTTAATCGCCCTAATTGGGTTTTTCTTTACGCAGCTCTTCTGTTTAGTTTGGTTGTAGGAATGGGTTAAAGACTATACCATTTATCTCAGTGTTGTTTGTTTTTGATGAAAACACTTGGTAGACTTCATTTGTCTCCAGATTTTAGATTTTAGGAACTGTCACTGCAGAAACAACAGAGCTGCCTCATGTCTGTGTTTAAATGATCTGTGTCATTAATCTCACTTACAGGCACAGTCCAAATTCAAGAAAGACAAAAGAGTGTGGAGAAAACCAGAGGGAATGAGCTCGATGGTGTGAGAGACCTGCTTCTTAAAGACCAGGTCACCTAAGCTTCATGACTTTCAAAAATATATTGTTTGATCCAAGGTAATATTTCATTCATTCTGTGTAAATGAGGATCATTATCACAGGTGTAGGTGATGTGGACATGCTTGTTATACAACTTAAAAGATATGAAATAGATACACAATAATGTGAATGCTGTAATGACAATTTTGACTATCAGTCAGATGGATGATATAAAACACAAGCCTTAAAGGACCATACATTTGTTTTCCTGTCAGCACCTGAGTGGTGACTTTGGCCTGGACGAACTGGATGAGCAGACAGTTATTTCATTGCTAGCTGACGTGATAGAGAAGATGAAGAAAGAGAACGAGGAGCTCAACATGAGACAGGTTTACATTCAGGTATGTCCATTGTAGAACGTACAACAAAGAAATCAAAACTGAACATCTTCCACTGTCAAAATGCAGAAAAGTCTGAGTGAACTTTGTGATTCGATGATCGTGACACATTAAAAACTTTGGCTGCAATAACGTTTCCTGTTTGTTCCCTCTTTTCCCATCAAGGCTCAGAAAGATGACCTGGAAATTCTGCTGAAACAGAAGTGTGAGGAGAAGACTAACACTGAGTCTCAGCAGCAGAGGTTGACAGCTGAAAACCATCTGCTGAAAAGCTCGCTGGAACGGGAAGAAAAATCTTTGTCTACCTTACAGGAGGAGCTGAGAAACCTGCGCTCTAAGATCAGAGATCTGGAGGCAATGGGAGCTGGAGCTGACTCACTGCTATCCGAAAATCAGAGACTGAAAGACCAGCTGGAGGAGGAGAGGCAGCTCATCAGAAAGTTCCAGGGCCAGAGGGAAGACATGATGGTTGAAGCGCAGATGCTCAGAAAGAAGCTTGACAAAGAGAGGAAAGTTACAGATGAGCTGAGGAGAGAGCTGAATCATCTGAGAAGCCAGGAAGCCAGTCCAGAGGCAGAAGAGCTGCAGTCACGTCTGATGAATCTGGAGAAGAGGCTGAGCTTTGAGCAGCAGCGCTCTGACCTGTGGGAGAGACTGTATGTAGAAACCAAAGACGAGAGAGCCAAAGGAGACACAGAGCCCAAAGTGAAAAAAACTAAAGAACGCATGTCACAGAGAGTGAAAGAGACATTTGATGCAGTGAAGAACTCCACCAAGGAGTTTGTCCACCACCACAAAGAGCAGATTAAGAAAGCCAAGGAGGCTGTGAAGGAGAACCTCAGGAAGTTTTCTGATTCTGTCAAATCAACTTTCAGACATTTCAAGGATTCAGCCTCAACCTTCATCAACAAAGCCAGAGGTTTTTATAAAAAAAGACCTGATGAGTACCCTACCAAGGAATCATGGCAGCACGGGTCCCACAAGCCTCATCACAGACACAAATCTGACTCCTTCCACGGCAGCCACAACACCCGGAAATCAGGAGATAAAGTCCATGAAGAACGAGGACAAAACAATCGCAAAGCCAACATGAAGGGATGCTCTGGGGTTTTCGACTGCGCCTACCAGGAGTCTATGAGTCTCTTCAATATAGCCATGGAGCCAATCAGAGCGGAGGAATTTTACCAGCTGATGCAGAGCTACCTGCAACAGGAGGTCGACCACTTCCACCACTGGAAAGAGCTGGAGATGTTCATCAACAACTTTTTCCACAACGGGCTGTTCATCCATGACCAGATGCTGTTCACAGACTTTGTAAGCGGCGTTGAAGACTATCTGGCAGACATGCATGAGTATCACAGCCTGGACGACAATGTGTTTGGAAATCTTGATGACTACATCTACAGGCACTTCTTTGGAGAAGCGTATGCAAAAAGTTACGGCCCGAGGTACGTCCCCTGTTTTAACAAATGATTTTAAAACGTGTCAGATTTGTCAACAATCAAATCCAAAACAAAATGAGAACTCAAACAAGTCCAGTTGTCTTTAATTTAGATGTACCATCACTGAGAATCTTAAGAACAGGCAAATATACAGCAGTCAGCCACAACATTAAAACCTGCCTAATATTGTGCATATGGCACCTGGATGTCAGTAGTGGGAGCTCTTTGGTCCTATGTGTTGAAAGGTGCGCCCTCCGTGGACACATATCCCACAGATACTCGATGGGATCATTTGGGATCTGTTTGTTTGGAGGCCTTTCAACACCTTGGTTCTTGTTTTCTGAGCTGTTCCTGAGCAGTTTTTGTGGTTCCTGTTGTTGCCATGGGGTGGGGGCAACACCGTTTATGTGGGTGGTACATGTCTTAGTAGCATCCACATGAATGCCAGCAGCAGAGGCGTCAGACGGTCATGTCATTCAGTTCAGCTGTCAGTGGTTTTAATGTTGTGATTATTTAATGTGAAACTGAATATAACTGGATGGAAAATCTGTTAATGCTTCAATCATCGTTAATGTTCGACCTGGGTTTAAAGTGTGTTTTTCTTTCAAGGAGAATGTCCCTTAAAATAGTTTTTGTTAAAAATCAGTTTCATGGTAAAACCCACTGAACAATTTAACTCTGAGGAGCATTTTAGTTTGAAGAAAGGTTCATCCTTCATCCCAGAGGTAATTGGTTTTGCAAACTATTGTAAGCAATTTGTAATTCATTTGTTAATAAGCTGATTGTATCCTTATTAACTGACTTGCAATCAGCTTTTGCTTTTTAAAGTCCAGTATTTTGTGTATTACCTTTGACTTGGAGTCCTCCGTACAACGTCTAACTTCTCTCAGACTGAC
Source organism: Chelon auratus (assembly GCA_030220025.1). Taxonomy (NCBI): domain Eukaryota; kingdom Metazoa; phylum Chordata; class Actinopteri; order Mugiliformes; family Mugilidae; genus Chelon; species Chelon auratus. Next base: position 8,927 of record JASGAT010360078.1, on the reverse strand, counting down.
TCTGAATTAATCCAATTGGGGCTGACACACTTCTGCCTGTTTTCTTCTTCAGTAGCGCAGAAACTTGTTCAAACTTACGAGTCCAGCACACTAACGTCCTGTCATTTTGTGTTTGAATCACACAGCGGGCCGTTTGAAAAGCCTGACTCAGACTCAAAGGAGTCGTCAAGGGCAAAGAATCACCAGCGTAAGCAGCAGGGAGCCAGATCTCGAGCACACAGTGAACGCAAGTGGCGCCGATCAGGAAGAAATTCAGACAGACAAATGGCTGATGTCAAAATAGAACTGGGCCCGATGCCATTCGACCCTAAATATTGATAATATCTCGGCTTGTTCAACAGGTTTTCTGCAACGTTTAACTTTTGGGTTATATTAGGTTGTTTGTCTTTGTAAGTTTGCACAAGGTTTTAATTCTACTGAACGTCTGTGAGCTGTGTGGCGTATGACAAAGTAGGTTAGAATGGAAGATGTGACATCTTATGTCAGCTGCACATTTGGAACCGCTGACACGTACATGTTCAACTAAAGCACTTTGATTTAAAAGTATACACAAATATGGAGCAGGAAATTGGAAACTCGACATGCCACATATTGTTTTAATTTGCTGCTACAACGATATGTTAGTGTGACGTGGTTGTGATTTTCTTTTAAATGCTGTTATCCAACATTCCACCTCGAGCTTGATTTAACTGGACCTGGCACTTTAATCTCACTGAAAAGACTCAAAACATAACATCACAGCCAATTCAATTGTGGTTTAAGAAAATGTGTTTTTTCATTTGACATGTGATATTTAAAAATGACAACATTGGAGTTTAAAATATTTATTTAAGTAGCAAACCCATATCATCAGGTAAGAAAGTTGCCATTGTTCCAGTGTTTGTTAGCGCCTTTCATAAATAAAAATTTTTCCTCCAACCCGTCCCTCTGGAAGATGTGTGTGAAATATCTCTGATGTCTTCAGAAAGTTATTCCCCTGCAAAAACCCAGAGATTCCCTACAAGGAAAGACAAAACAAAACAAAAAGAATATAACCTGTTGAAAGTGAAACAGTTTCACAAATACATGCCGATGTAAATTTTATTAACACCCACTTGCCAGTTCATTAGGCACACTAGTAAAAACCAATGCATTCTACTATAACTGACATGTTTCTATTATTTTGACAACCCGCTTTTAGTCAGTGGGCTAGGCTAAATAACAAACACTTTAATTCAAACCAATTTCACAGCACCACAATCTACATCCTCCAAAATGATCATACACTATACAAACACTAAAACCTTAACCAAATCTAAAACCTACTGGGAGCCAGTGAAGAGGTTTTCTGTTAAAAGACCGACACAAGGCCTCTCTCACAAATACACACCAAACCATAGTTTGTATCTACTCAGCTGGCATATAGGGAATTACAACAGTACAGATGGGATGAGATAAACATGTATAACCCTGTCAAAACCTTTAAAAGACAAATGCATGCCAAATGCACTTTGTTTCCTACCTGTTCCAAAACATCAAAGAAAACCAGATGTGTCGGCAGAGAGGATTTATACGGGAATGAGGTCCTGAGCCAGAGAAGAGGATCGTCAAAGAATCTCTCAGCTTCATCGACGTAAGCCTCCTCTCCAAGATCGGGAGGACACTCAAGAAACCTCATCCTCAGAGGGCAGTGGACGTGGCTACGAGGAGACAGAGGAACATCAGCTCACATCACATGTATTTATTGTCAGACCACTGCTCAGATCAGAAAATGCAGCTCATCACCTGCAGGCTGAGCTGTGCGTGTATTAGGTTGTAGTGTACCTGTAGAAGGGCGTCGAGTGGCAGGGCATGAGGAAGAGGACATCCGGCTGCAGACGGGTGGAGTCTCCGCTGACTTCACAAAGTGTCTGGAGGTGGCTCATGACATCCAGAGTGCCTCGCTGGTGAACCAGGCCGGTGTACAGAGCGGGAACCAGGTTGGACACCAACAAGACGGCTGCTGCCACTCGACGCCACGCTTTCAGATGAGCCAAAGATATCCCTGTGGTAAAAATAGTAAAACGTTTGATTTGAACACTGGATGGAAATGACCACATATTACAGTTTTAGTTGATAAATTGGGAAACTTACCACAGAAGACCATACAGAAAGGCAGCACAGGATAGATGAATCTGAACTCCTTGTGAGGGAGAAAACTGAAGGCGAGAAATAAAACCTGTCAGTTTGTCTAGAGGTGAAACGCTGATGTTAAAGATACCCTGTGGAGCTTTTGACCTCCAATATGGAGGATGAGTTTCATTAGGACCTCTGTTACATCAGTGCTAATGGTTCACACCAAGCCTCAGAAACTCATCAGTGGGTCTTCAGCGACACTGAAGAGGACGTGTGCTGTAGTGAAACAGTCTCACCTGTAAACTGTGACGGTCCAGACGACTGCTGCCAACAGGATTTTGTATCTTCTGAATGCCAGGGTGCATCCGTGAAGAAAGAAAAGAAGATGGGGGCCGATCACGACGGCAAAGCCCTGCGTGAGGTACCAGTGCCAGGGGTGAGAGCCGTAGAAATCAGCCACACCGTGGAAGATGTTAAACTTGAGGAAGTTGAACTGCACCAGAGTCAGCTGGGAAACAGAAATCAGCTGTTACATCTCACTGAGCAGACAGGAGCTGGTGGATATGTTGGAAATGTTTTTACCTTTCCGTAGAACACACAGTCAATCAGAGCCGAGATTCCAACGGCCAACGCCCTGGTGGTGAGAACACAAATATGCGTTCACGAAAAGATGAAGAAAAAAAAGTCCTGTTTAAGGCGATGTGAGGTTGAAAGTACAAACCCTATGGGAACGTAGTTATGTGTGATGAGTTTCAGTTTGTCATCTTCCCGCCAGAAATGATACATGAGCAGAGGAAACCAGACGATGAGGGCCGTCGGCCGAACAATCACAGCTACGGCCACCAGGGCCAAATACGTCTTGCTGGGAGAAAAACAGAAGTGAATGCGTAAATAATCTATTTAAAACATTAGAACAAATCAGATATAAGAAAGGTGTTATCAAGCAGACCTGCTGCGTGTTTTTGACCCAGGCAGAGGAAAGTAACAAAGAGCCAGAGAGGTGAGGATGGTCTCCATGCTGTTGGTCAGAGTCCTGGTGCAGCAGAACCACGTGAACCAGGAGCACATGTGACAGAAGAACTGAAACAACAAAATAAGATTAACAGCACACAACTGAACAGCCTGCCTAAAACATGCAGCTATTCTCTTTTTTTTTAAAAATTTTTCTGTATTTACTTCAAAACATAATAATTATTATAAAATATTAATTCAAAATTCCATCCAATACAACACTGGCACATTTACTTACAGTCCATCTTGCAATGTCCTGATTTTCCAGTGTTCGGATGAGGAAGAAGAATTTTACGTCAGCGAACGCTGCCAGGAGTGCTTGAGCAATACGTGGAAGCCAAATCTGCCGAGGCACACAGACCCAAGTTAAGCGCACTTCATGACTACAGATAATGGTCAACAAATGCAGACTAAAAAAGTTGGCAGAGTAGAAAATGAAGGGACTTGCCAGGAGATGGACTGAGTCGTAGTTTATGAAGTGTAATATCTTGTATATGAAAGCAAAGAAGAGCGGATATGAGAATCCTCTTATTCCTGCCTTCCATTCCCAGGTCAGATACCCATAAGTCACACTGTTAAGGTTGTAACAGCATAAAGTAACAAAACAGACACCATACACTGTCAGGACAAAGGCAACACATGGCGGGTATAAAAAAATAAATCAGTCACAAAGGGAGGAAAGCAGCTTATAACCACAGCAGGGAGGAGGGGTGTTTGATTTGTTCTTCTTTTGGAGGGGAAGTGTACAGGTGGGTCACCTTCACAGATGGGAATAAAAGAGACATCAAGGTCAGTGTCCTTTTTACAAAGGTGTTTCTTATCATCGATTCTTTTGTTATCTTAATTTATCATCCATTTAAAACACAGTCTTAAAGCCTATAACCCCCGTTCACACCTCCAGCCTGGAGTTCCTGACTTTATTAAAACAAATTCCTCCAGTCACAGGTGAATTCATTCAGAGCTGAAGAGGAAACTTGAATGAGTGGCAAAATCTCTTCAAGAAAACTCAAAGAAGACCTTTGCTTTAGATTTCTGTTTTAGATATACCACGGCCCGGGTGACTCTGAATCTTCTCCGACATGCTGCTGTTGATAATACACAACAGCCCGGTCACTCTGTCATGTGTCTTTGTCCAAAGGATATTTGAAGACCATGCGATGGGACACCTCCAGAGACTGCCAGTACTCATCAGGGACGAAGCTGCTCTGAACCAGGAGACAGTTGATCAGTCTGAACACCACAGAAAACACAACAACCCTGGCTCTCAGCACACCTGTGGAATAAACACAACACACTACATTAGAGTAAAAACACTCATGTATTATTCGCTGCACGCAAGCAGCTCCCCCGGAACACATGGCCTACTGAACATCATATATTAGTCACCGTAGTTAAGAGGACTTTCATCTTCCTTTGAGTACAGCAGGGATTTACGTTTCCTCAGTTTCACATCCTCCACTTTGTTTCCAAACCTCAGCCGTGACCGGATGTTCTCCATCTGGACATCTTGTCTTCAGGGCTCAATACACCTGTCAGGGTGAGAGTCAGGTGAGCTGCTGTCTGATTCAGACGCTCAGTGGACTCTCCAACACAAGGAAATCACGCACAATTTATTTGAAATATACGTAATTAACGTACGCTCAGCTGTCGGTCGGCAGCTACAGATAGACCACCGTTAAGTTTATTTAACCGACAGAATTAAACTGTTACATCTTAAACAAAACGACTAAGAAATTGTATTAACTTCTAGTTGACATTTGTGAACTATACACAGCCTTCCGCACTCAAACGTACTTCCGGTGCGTGCTTCTCTGCCGACTTCAAAATAAAAGGTCTTCTTCTTCTTTTGTGGTTTTGGCAGTCTGCTATGGACACGCATTACTGCCACCTGCAGGATAATAGGAAGCTATTCATCTTGTACAAAGTAAAAACAGAAATAATATAGATTAAATATGACAAAAATAAAAAGATCTCTGGTTCAGTATATGTAAAAAAAAAAAAAAGGAAGATTATTCATTACTTCTAGGTGCTGTCGGTTTATCTACCATATTAAATTTACCGTTTAGACGCAAAATCTAAACACAGCAACGCCAAGACAATATTTTCAATACAAACGTATTTTAACGTGTTTCAACGATGTGAAGTCTTTACAGCGCAATGTTTTGGTGTGGACGGAAGCATGGTGTTACTCAACTGTTCGCTAGATGGCGCGATGTAACTCTTTGCTGTTCCGCTCCAATCGGAGTAGAAGAAGAATGTTCTCCTGTCTTACTTAAAGGTGTCCTGACTGCTTTCTTGTGCCTTTTCCACCTTGTTCTCCTGTTTGTCTCTGTGCTCGGTGATTACAAACACAGCATATAAACGCCTGCCTCGGTGAGTCACGAGTGTTACAGAGAAGCTCCTCTAAATCAAATATAATCTCATGTTTGTCTTGTATTTGGCTAAAAAGCATGCTATCAAGCCAGCAGTTGCTATGTGTCAATATCCGGCCCTGAATTTTCAGAATAAGACTCATTACAATTAATTGGTGAAATCGTTTTCAATTCCGGAAATATCCATGTCAGTTTCCTTTGTGGTAGTCTGATTCATTGAGCAGTATCGAGCTCAGCATTTAATAAATAACTGAATGGTAATACGTAGCTATTTTAATCTGGAAATAACATGCTGTAATAATGTTAAGAAATATCAGAGTCTGGTTCCAGATGAGCCAGATAGTTGAAGACTTTCAGACACTTCTACTGCAGTGCAGTTTTCAGGAAAAGTATAGGAAATGCAGAATGACAGCACAGACTCTTGCGATTTACACTGTTTCTGAATGTCACCAATGTTGTTCTTCCAGGATCACCCAGTGGCCGACAAAGAAGTAATGTTTCGACGAAGACTGCCATTCACACAGATAGCCTTTGCCACAGTGCTAGGAGTTGCTGGTGGTATTTATATCTATAAACCCTATTTCAAACCGGAGCCGAAGACCTCAGAGCAGAAAAACCAGGATGTGCCAAAGAAACAGAATGAAACAGACTGAAATAGTTCATCCCTCCCACAAAATACTTCACAATCCGATGCCAGAACACTCTGAGACTGCTGGCCTATCACAGCTGGACTGGACAGCACACTAAAGACGAGATAATGTCTCACATCTCTGTGTGGCTCTGTGTGATTGCAAATGTACAGAATAAAAGATTTCACAATCTGACTTCCTGAAGTTTCATAAATTAAATTTCTCATGTTATTACTCATTTTCAAGTGCTTCCAAAGCAAAGCAGTTTCAAAAGCAGTTCAGTTTAACTTTGCTTTACTCTTGTATGTGAAAGGCAAAATGACAATAATCATACACAGCCAAGCATGTGTAAACATTTAGTGAGTTGTTGGTAACACACTATAATGAATGCAGATTTAAAGGCGTAAAACATGGTATTTCTTGATGAAAACTGTATATTATTATACCTGTATTTTCCCATGCTGTCATTCAAATACCACCTGTGTCCTATACGTTTATGTGGGTTGGGCACTCGTATGTGTATGACACAATAAACTACACAACTATCTATTGTAAGCAAAATGTTCTTCAAGTGTCAAAAGCAGAAGTACTTGTTCAAAAATAGCCAAGTGACTGTTAAATACGTTATATGTGCATATTCCAGGAAATGAAGAGATTGAGTGTCCTCCAAACGTTTTGAGATGAGTAAAGAGGGAGAAATTAAAAAAAAAAAAAAATAATATACTTTACATATTTACATGATTTTATTGGAATAAAAACTTTTGGACTTTACTTGAGTATTTTAATTTCATTGCGCTTTCACTACATTTCAGAGGGCAATACTGCACTTTACATTTATCTGACTGCTTTAGTTATTAGTTGCTAAGGTAGATAGTACATACAGGTAGATCTGAAATAATAAGTCAGTACATTATGATTAATACACTACTGTACTGCTGTTACTGTAGTAAAGTGCAAATAGCATATGTCAATAAAGGTGCTTCTAGAGTCTTGGGGCCCTATAGGCAATCATTTCCAGACTTAATTAACAGAGCTGGACACACTGCTCTGCTAGCAAAGTTAATTAATGTTAGATTTCAAAGAAAGAGCAAAAGAAATAAAGCAATCCTGCAGTTATTTATTTACGTATATGTTTCTCCCCCATAGTTAAGGCTAAACTAACAACATCTAGTCATTTGCCACCTTACTTACCACTGTCTAGGTTTTTTTTTTCTCCTCTTCCTCTTTTCTGCCCCTTTTTCACTCCTCATTTTGAATTGTGCATTTAGGAAATTCAGTTGTCAATTTAACTACTTTAACAAGTAATGTACAGGACATGTGACGGCATTAAGTATGAGGGCTGTGTCAGGTGGAAGGCCTCCAAGTGTCATTGAAAAATTAACATTGCCACTGCAGGAGATTAAAACTAGTCAGCACCCAAGGGCCCTCTACTGACTTGGGACCCTAACACACAGGAATCATCACATGACAAAAGACCAAAGATAAAGTAACACTCAATCAACAAAAGTAAACAATAGAAAAATAGAAGATAGTCTTTTTAAAAGTTTTTTTTCTTTAGCTTTGTTCACCCTAATACAACACACTCATTATGAAATTACATCTGGGTGCCTAGCTTTTCCTCCCTTCCTCCCAGACTGAATTTTCTAAAAGATAAGCACTTCACATAGACACAGGACACAGGAAGGAGGATGCCTTCAATTTAATGCTCCCTGCTCATCAAGGCCAAACTGTCCTAACCTGCACAGAGACTCTCTTCTCGGGTGAAAAGTCTTGTCGCCTTTTAATTAATTTAATGGTTCAAGCTAATTGTTAATAACTTGGTCTGGACTGTTTGTGTAATAAAATAAACATTGTGATGACAGTGTCACTTTGGAAAAGTGAGAAAATATTTTCAAACAATCAACGAATGAGAAAATTAGAGGGAGACACTTCAGGTATTTAAATGTGCCGGTCCGTTTTGAGATTTGGTGTAATTTTTCTTCCATAATATGCCTTCCTTCAGAGTATCGTAAATGAAAAGCCCAAAAATAAACATTTAAGGGTTTGTTTTGTTTTTCTATTTTCATCTTCTTCTGTAACCGCTTGTTCCTGTTAAGGAAAACGGGGTCTGCTGAAGCGTATCCCATCTGTCATTGGGCAAGAGGCAGGGTACACACAGAGAGACAAACAACCATTCAAAACAATTAACCTAACAAGCACGTCTTTGGATGGTAGGAGGAACCCGGTACCCGGAGAGAACATGCAAACTCTACACAGAAAGACCCAGTCGGCCCATGGATTCGAACCCAGGACCTTCTCACTGTGAGGCATCAGTGCTAACCACCTCACCACTGTACCACCCTGTTTTTCTGTTTCTCTATTGGAAATGTGTTCAACTATATAATTGTACTCTCTCTCTATATATAGCCTATATATATATATATATATATATTAACAAAATATTTTATTTCTAAAACTGGATTTGTTTTTCTTGTTATAGGTACTTTCTATATGGGGTGAAAAATCATATATTTGATTATCATACAAATTGAAGTGAGAATTTTGAACTTTTCCGAACTTTTCCGAACTTTCCGATAACTTGTTATAAAAAAAAAAAAAAAAAAAAATTATTTCATTGTAAGTAATCAGCTGGGGAAGTTCCATGGAAACATGCAGCATATTAGATAAAATGTTTTCATTTTCATATATGTATAATTTCCATCATAATAAAAATAATAATGCAGTGATCAAAAAAATACTGTATGTTTATTGTCATGAGGGCATTTTTCTGCACATAATATATTATGTTCTTGGTTTTCAACACAGAACTTTTTCTTGTAAA
>JASGAT010360074.1:0-17664 GCA_030220025.1 Chelon auratus | reverse complement strand
TTTTCGTGCGAAGAGGTACGTCATGATAATATTTACATTTATTAATCTATTCTTTTACAAAACATTTATGAGCAGCCTCAATTTTTTAAAGAAAAATAGGTTCAGTTTCTGCATGTTGCTGCCATCTGTGTTTAGTCACGGGTCTCGGTGTTGCATTATGTCCGCAAATTTTACTAAAACAGTGGAACCCCTAGTGGACAAATTAGGAATAGCAGTTACATCCCGCAGTCCAGATTCGACCCTTTGGCGGGGCGGTTTTGGCCCCCGGGCCGCATGTTTGACACCCCTGCTCTAAGGGATGTTTGTGGAGGTTCTCGGTCAACCAGGTCATGTTGTAGCTAAAAAAAACAAACGAAACAAGCTGAAACAAGGGCATCTGGACTTGGTTTGTGGGTGTCATAACTATAGGCCTGTTGACGCTCATCCCTGCCAGTCTTGTAGAAGTGAAGAAGCTGCCAGGATGAAATGTCTTCCAGAAATCCTGCAAGAACCTTGTTTCAACTTGTTTTTTGGATAACACTGAAGGATCTCCGTCTGGGGATGGTAATCGCCTCGCATATTAAGGTTATATGTTCTTTTGAAATTCAACAGCTAATTGCAATGCTGGATTAGCCAATGGACCACTGTAACAGTGCTCATTTAGTAGGACCTGAATCCACAGACGAGGAGCTAAATCAACTGGAAGATGAGACAAAGATGATGGAGGCAGAGGTAGAGAGCCAGCACATCTCTGGAGGTGTCTTACGCTCGCTGCTCCGACTGCTGCCAAGTGATGAGGAAAAGAGTGGGACCTGTTAATGCCGCTCTTGGAAAATCTCCACACTTCCATTGATCGAGTAATCCCTGCTGTGGAGCGGCGACGAATGCACATTATTTGTGGCAACTGGAATAAAAGAACAAGACTAACTGTATCGTGTGCTGGAAGTCTCACGGGTTATGATCTCTCCAGCAATGACATGACTTCAGGTCTTTATCATATCACATGTACACGATTTAAATTTGAATTTATTTAATTTTCAAGCATAAACAAAGGCAAATAAAGCCAAAGATAGGGATTAGCTATTGCTGTCTTACACTGGTGTGCACATTTACAGCGTATTTGTGCCAGTGGTTTTGCCCATTTACCGAAAAATTTTAAAACCAGTGTGGCCCTTGAGCAAACAAGTTTGCCAACCCCCCTGCTCTGCAGCCCGGCAAATTTAGAATCGCCAGTGAATCTAACGACTATGTGTTTGGAGTGTAGGAGCACCCAGCACCCACAGAAAAGCCAAAGAGCACGCAAACTCCACAAAGAAAGTTGTGCTGACCTGAATGTAATGTACATAGGGGCAATTCAAGATTCAAAGAGTTTGTCATGTGCATAGTGCAGAAACCCAGAGAGAATCCACGCAGACATAGGGAGAACATGCAGACTCCACACAGAAAGGCCTAGTCGGCCCATGGATTCAAACCTGGAACCTTCTTGCTGTGAGGCATCAGTGCTAACCACCTCGCCACTGTGCCGCCCAAGAAGATACGTATAATACAAAGTATAAAACAACTAGTGCAAATATCCAGGTGCGAATGAGAGTATAAACAATGAACTGAAATGTAAACAGAAATTGAAAAAGTGAACAATGCAGTGTATGACATGAAAACAACAACTGCCCCGGCTCATTTTATATTAAACACTGTGTGATTTCTAATGCTGTCACGTTTAGTGCATGTTCAGTGTAAAAAGGGTAGGACCCAAGCGCCGGACACACACTAGGAAATGAGGGCAGGTTGAAATAATAAATCTAATATAATGGAAAAACAAGAACAAAAGGTGCTGCTGCTGAGCTGAGGCAGGATGATGAAATCAGAATCCCAACAGAAGTAAGTCCAACCAGGAGAACAGAAAAACCAAAAGGGGTCAAAAACACAAGGAGCTAAAAATAAAAATAAAAAAAAAACAGCAGGAAACACGAGGAGGGAACATCGGGTAAGTACAACAGGCAGAAGATTACAGGAAATGTTCAGAACTCAGTCTTATGAAGAGAACAGAACTCAACACCGTGACAAATGTGAACTCTAACAACACTAGGCGAATGGAAGCCGGTTTGATACCTGCAGCGAAAAAATATGTCGAGTAGCATATTTGGTGATCGGTCACACACATATCCCGAATTATCTGAAATTACTGGAGAAATGTGCTTGATTAAAACGAAGTTTTCCACTATGATATTCCCAGACGTCTGGAAACAGTCGTTTTAGTTACACAGAAGTGCCTGCCAAAAATTGCACTTACTCTGTTTTCTGCAGTTATTGTTACATTTCTCAGTCTGGGTTGGTTCAGCAGACAAAAGACGCTGTTGGTTAGTAATCTTCTGATGCAATGGAGCAATATCTTTCCTTTTTGCACCGAGCCAGGCAGAAAACAAACAACGTCAATGCGAGGTAAATAAGTCCCATTTTTCGAAAATACGGAATTACTCCACTGAATGCTTTAATACTCCATAAATCATGTCTGTGGGCACAGGTGTAGGCATTGTTCAATACATCAATCAACGGCGTGCGCGCGGTTCCTCACCCACGACGTCACGTGATGAATTAATTTCATGTTCGTCTACTTGATGAGGGTCGCATTATCCATCAAGGCTGGGTTCTTTTCTTTTTTTTCCTGTGCAGAGAGGACAGAATTAGTTCTGCAATTATTCATGCAAATAAGCTCTTATTCAGCGTCATTAGAGTGAAAATGAAGATTTTTCGCCATGCAAGGGTCTCTCTCGCGCTCTCGCTCTGTCTTTCTCTCCTATAGTCTTCGTGTGATTAAAAGATTTTTATGACTCAGTGCTCTAGCAGAGCAGAAATAATGTTATTGAAACTGTAAAACACAAAATAAGAGAAAATCCACGACGGGAATCCTTGACTTCTCCTCGCATATTTGCTTTTTTTCCCTGCTGAATATGGCGACAGTTTTTTTTTTTTTATAGCAGTGTTGTAAAGGATACTGTTCCTTTTATGTTTCACTGCTGCTTTTAATATCACTTCTAAACTAAGACACTTCATACTAATATGATCACACATTTAAGATTTAAAATTCAGTTTATTAAAAATTCACCACAGTTATTTGGTTCGATGAGCTAACACCAAATGACGTTATCTTTCCCGGGTTGCAGTGCCCCCGACTCCCATCGCGCCCCCTCAGCTCCTGCGTGCAGGTCCCACCTATCTGATCATCCAGCTCAACACCAACTCCATCGTCGGGGACGGGCCCGTCATCCGCCGGGAAATCCAGTACCGGGCCAGCCAGTCCACGCTGACGGAGACTCACGGCGTGGGCTCGCTCACCTACAAGGTCTGGCACCTGGAGCCGGACACGGAGTACCGCATCAGCGTCCTGCTCACTCGGCCCGGGGACGGGGGCACCGGAGCTCCGGGGCCGCCGCTGATCAGCAGGACTAAGTGTGCAGGTGAGGCAGATTGAACACTCAATGATCCTTAAAAAAAGACAAATGTGCATGCCCAGGGACAGAGCTGCCCAGGAAACCAGAGTTTATTTTACTGTTTGCTATAAACCTCCATGAGTGGGGTTTAATTGTGCTGAAAAAAGGCAGAAGACGTAAAAGTTATTATTAGGAAATTTATCACTGTGGATCTGTTGAATCTGCCGACATGACGGGATGATGAAGGTATCAGCGAATTATTATTTTTATCACTGATTGTTTTTTTTAAAAGCATTTATTAACAGTTTAATTGCTCCAGACCCAGGGTAGCATCTGCAGATGTCTTGTTTTGTCTCCCCAACAGTTCACAACCCAAAGATGCTCAATTCATGAATGTAAAAGTGAGAAAACCAGTATACTCCAATACTCCCACTTGAGGATCTGAAAACTGTGAATTTTAATGTTTTTTTGCTTGGAAAGTGACCTGAAGAGCCGTTAAAGCTGGAGTAGCATGACTGTCCGCAGTGAGGATTTGCCAGAAAAAGAAAAAGGCATGCAGCACACGGGCGGCTTTAAGCACCAGCGCTAATCATTAGACAGAAGATCAGGTTACTCCCGCAGTTCGCTCAGAAGTTGCTGTTTTTGGGCGTCTGCTCGTGCTCCGATGCTCCGAGATTCGCCGAGGTTCTGAGCCTCTGAGCCGCATCTAACTGTTAAGACGCATCACTTAGCGACTTGTAGTTTGCCCGCAGCCACTAAGAACAAAGGTTTGTTTGTTATCGCTGCAGCACGGAAGGTGTCTGTTGCTTTCTATTTATCGCGGGCTTATCTCTAATGAAAACACATATTTGTATGAGAATAAAATTACACTCTCATCCGCGGTAATTTACATAAGAGACAAGGAGTCTGTGGGAGTTTTGAGAAATAAAAACAACAGATCCCGTGTGAAGATTCACAGTTAAAGCGCTGCACCCTTGGGGTAAGGAACGGTCTGGACCCAGCTTGAGTGGGACGATTCAACAGAAGAGATTGCGCAGCATCAAAGTTCTTTTCTACTTCATGTCATGCGAGCACAGGGCAGGGTTTTCTCACCACCTCTTATCTGCGTTGCAGCCGCTTTGCTGCTCATCTGGGTGAAAAAGGACGCCCCGCTGTTCTGTCAAGGAGACGGCATGGCGTCCTGTCACCTGCCACATTCTTTGATCCACTCTCGTCAGTGTCTTCCTCTCGCCCACCTCCTGTCGACTCCCATTGCTCAGATCTAAAGCTTTGCCCCCGGGGAGACAGCTTCAGACAGCAGGCCATGTGACACCGAAACCTGGACGAATTTGTCTTCCTAATGTGTCACAGAGAGCCATTTCTTTTAGCGGAGAGCTCCTACCTTTTGGACACTCGTTGAGCGTGACTTTTCAAACTCACTGGCGCGGAGGATTTCAATCCCATGGGGCCATTGTTGAGGGTGACCAACCGCACCAATTGCTAAATAAATGACGTGCTCATATGCCCTTCCCCCCAGTCTTCCAGCCTTTTGTGTGACTCCAAATAGGCGATTTTGGCATGCATGCAGATCTGGTGTGCTCCAGCGTTCCTTCTTTCTGTCCGTCTCTTGTCTAAAGCACTACGAGATAATGTTTTGTTTGTGGGAAAATTACATAATCCCACTGAGGATTGCTCTCAGCCCACTTGTCTAAAAACCTCAATGTGCTTAAAGTGAAGTGTTTGGCGGATGGTCCAAAGGCTTCTTTGCAACATCGGAGCTGGGGGTTTTCATCCAGAAGAGAAACATTTTCCTACACTTCCTTTTCCACCGGCCAGTTTTCACAGCGATTTTCCAGGTGTGCAGGAGTTGTTCCTTTTATATGCGTAAGTGGGGCACCATGAGTGTGCCATTCTTACAATTCAATGGGATTACAAAGACATGCAAAAAGTTCAGAGCTCCTGGAGAGAGCAGAAAGCAACAAGATGTAGCCAGAAGGAGTTTATGACAGTTGGCTTCCCTCCACACCTGTTACGCTGTGGACGTTTGGCAACAAGTCTAGACTGCCATGCATTTTCCTCACATATGAGGAATTTGTTGGGGTGGTTGGTACAATGAGCATTAACATAAAACATTTTGAACAATTCAAGCAATATTCAGTAATATCTAATATATTGTAACACGGGAGGCTTAAAATGAAAGAGTCTCGCTTGAGGGGGCTTTGGACAAGTTCAGTTGCAGACGGGAAGAAGCTTTTCCTATGGCGTAAGGTTTTGGTCCTGTTGGGCTGCAGCCTCCCCGCCAGAGGAGACCCACTCAAACAGCTTGTGTCCAGGGTGATCTTTCCTGCCCGCCTCAGTGTCCGGGAGGCGTGCAAGTCCCGGAGAGAAGGCAGATTGCAGCCACTCGCCCTCTCGGCAGAGCGAATAATACGCCGCGGTCTGCCTTTGTCCTCGGCAGTGGCGGCAGCATACCAGGCGGCGATGGAGGAGGTGAGGATGGACTGTACGATGGAGGTGTAGAAGTGCACCAGCATCGCATAGTTTGGCAGGCTGAACATCTTCAGCTGTGGCAGAGAGTACATCCTTTATTGTGCATTATTAATTTGGGAGCTAATGTTCAGCTCCCACTTGAGGTCCTGGGTAAGTATGGTTCCCAGGAAGCAGAAGGACTCGTCAGTGTCAACCTGGGAGTCATCCAGGATGATATTTCTGACATAATGTGTTATTTATACTACCACTAAGGGCTGTTTGTAGGTTTGTAGTATCAGTTTTACCTTGGATAAAGTGATTAAGATCAACGTTCCCAACAGTTCTTTGAGCACAAGTACTGTTAATAGTAGCAATGTTCTTGTGTCGTTGTTAATGTACGCTACTACACCCCTGTAGCAACAACCCCACCAAGACACAGTGCTGGAAATGGATGGTCTTTCAGCACCTGCGTGACTCTGTGTCTTAGCTCACAAACTCTGGCCAATGAGCTTTTCCTAGCGGCGAAAGAAGGTGCAGTACAAACAGACCAATGGCTGGCGTAGTTCCTGATCAAATAGCTTACAATGTTACGTGTTTTATATTCAGAGCGTTTTACCAGATCTTAAGATCTTCACATGGCCTTGCCTTGCGCCCGTCTGTGGCCTGGTAAATAGGGATGGATGGTTTCGGATTAAGTGAAAAGCATGCAGATATCAGCTGTTTCCTGGAATACGATGCCATCATAACGCTAAATGTCTCAGCCAAATCAGAATCAGAATGCCGTTATTGTCAAAGGCAGAGAGAATTTTCGATGTTATTGGTGCTGTAGGGAGGTTCACCTGAGTTAATAGGACCAGCCAGTCTTGGAGTCATTCTCATGTGACTACATCTGCTTTCTTTAAAATCTTTGTTGGAACATGACTCTTAAACAAGTCATTGAGGCTGTAATGAGACTATTTTTTACTGTCCACACTCCATTACTCCATTACTGTGTGAAGCACCAGCCAGCTGTTTCTAGCTGCATTTTGTCAATCAAGTTAATTAAATTAAATTTAAAACTTATGGCTGACCGGCTGGTACCTTTTATATTTATATATATATTTATTTATTATTAGATTTACTCCCATAGCATTAACTGTCCTGTAGGTAAAAATAGAAACATTTTAAGTTGCTATTATAAATAGGAAAAAAACATATCAAAAATAAATGAATGCTCTGTTCCTCATCTTCTACCATGGTACCAGCAGTGCCTGCATATGAGATTAAGCTGTCATGAAGGCATATAACATTATTCCAATATTAGTTGGTACATCTCACGATTGCAGGAACTGCTTCAAAAATACCACTGTAAGCCCCATGTGGTTTCACCGGTAAGTATGGGGGTGTGCACATACTGTCCAACATAATTTTAACACAGCTCCTGGCAAGAGGAGCAGGCTTTAGTGGCGTCTCACCGAGGTAGCTGTTAAAGATGAGGAGGATGAAACGATATGTGCAGATCCACAGGGACTCCCCCTCCGTTCATCTTTCCCTCTTCGGGTGCTGCGCTCTTGTCCGGCCTCCCCGCCACCTCCTTCACTCCCTCTGCCTCCGTCTAAACCGTCTAATTAGGCTAATCAAGCGCAGTGTCGGTGCAGGGCAGGACTGGTTGAGGACCGGTGGGTGGAGAGGACGGGCCAGTCCGCTGCTGTAATGTTAACTAATGATGTCTGGAGCACAAAGTGGACATTTAGTCATTGAGTTTCGAGTGGCAGGCCTGGCTTTATCCAGATTAGACTATACGAGGCTGATATTGTTAAAAATCCGATATCAAACCAGTTACTCTCAGCCACCTTTGACATGACAGCTTTGATACTATTCTCTAAAATTAAATTCTCTCTTTGTGATGGATTGATATCATTCTATGGGAAGACTTCAGCGTGTATCAGCTGTCAGAATACAAATCAGCCCAACTCGGTACGTTTTGCCCTTTCGGGAAGAGCAAACATCTTTCAAATCGACAAGGTCTCTAAGGACATTTCCTTCTCTGTCTCGCCTCCGTCCCCTCCGAACCGATGTCTCCTCCGTGACATTGCTTCATTCATTTATGTAGCAGCTTCTGATCTATGTTTAGTGAAGCCACGGGGCTGTAGCGATTGCTTCCCTAGTCTAGCCCCTGAGCAGTCTGCAGCTCTTCCCTGGCTCGGTTTATCTAATGTCTTTGCAGTACTCTTGGGGATCTGGGCCAGGCTAGACAGAAATAAACCCTGGTGTGCTTGAACCTAGAAATCCTGCGTGACAGGAACATAGAGATCTGCAATCACAGTGTTCACACATGACAGATGTAATTGGGCTTCATCCGCTCACGTATGATTCTCTGCCGAAGCCGTGCACTGGCCTCCCAATGAGCCTTCCTCGTCTTAGGAGTGACGGGAATGTAGAATGCTGTGTTATAAGTTACTTCAGGCAGATTTTTCTTTTTTTTCTTCCGTTGTCTCACCCCTTGTAACCTCACAGCCTAAAGCCAGCTGCAACTGTTGCTGTCTCCGTTTCCCCATCTGTATTCTTCTTTTAAGCTGTACTGGGGAATGTATTTAGATAAAAATACACTTGTCATGTCAGCATGAATCATAACATTGTGCATTAGCAGTATTTCTTCCGCTCTAAGTAGAGCGCCATCCATTCATCCAGCTATGTTCCCATAGGATATCCCAAGGCCTTCCTAGGCTAGGTTGGATATGTAGTCTTCCAGCATGCTCTGGGTCTGCCCTTGGGTATGGGATGTGTCTAAGGAAGCATTCAAGAGGCATCATGACTCTGAAACCATTCAGCAGCCTCCATTCAAACCAAAGAAACGCTGGACTAGAAATTCTCATACTTACTCCCCCACTCAGGATGGAGGAAAAGTACCTGAAAAAAACCATGGCAAGTTTTGACTCGCCGATTCAAGTGAACTCCTGAACTCCTAAGCAGTAGAGGGTTAGAGTGTAAATCAATAGGCAAATCTCCCTCGACGGAGAAGAACAGCACTTGCATGAATGCGAGCACCGCAACAATCTGCCTATCGATCTCGCTCTGAGTCTTACTTAACCTTTTGAACATCTCTCGAAGCAACCTAGATCTTGCGGGGCAACAACTCCTTCTCTCAGGTTCACACCAGGAACGCATTTGCTGCTAATAGCACTTGATTTGTCAACAAGAAGGAAGTGCTTAAACTTGCACTTCTGGCTAGTGGCAAGTCAGTCTCCATAGACCTCCATACTACGCCCAAGTTTAGAGTGGAATTATATACTACGCTGTAAAAAATGAACTAGGTGGGATTTCTTAGAGGAGCAGCTGTGGATCAGTAGGTAAAGTGGGTCGTCCACAGACCGGAGGGTTAGTGGTTTGATCCGTGGTCCGCAGACCGCATTCTGAAGTCTCTTTGAGCAAGACACTGAAGCCCAAGTTGCAACCAGTCACCAGTAGATGCACTTGGAGTACCAACAGATAGAAAAGCGCTATGTATAAATAAATAAAGACAAGATCACAAATGTCTTACTTCGGCCTTACACCTGAGAATAACTGCAATACCACATAACATATCAGTGTTCACGTAGGATAGACACTGTTCTTCACTCACTTTGAATTTTACTCCCTGGATTTCCTAATACGGTTTCTGGTGTATATAAGCTCAGCCTTTTCCCTCCATTTATTTCTTCACTGTGTCCTTCCAGAGCCCATGCGTGCCTTGCGGGGTCTGACAGCCACAGAGATCCAGCCCCGGCAGCTGGCCCTCCAGTGGGAGCCGCTGGGCTACAACCTCACCCGCTGTCACACCTACTCCCTGTCCCTGTGCTACCGCTACTCCATGCCGACAGGGGGCAGCGGAGGGAACAACGCCACGGTCAGGGAGTGCCTGTCCGTGGACCGCAACACTTCCCACTTCACCCTGAGGGACCTGCCGCCGTTTCGCGCCGTCCACGTCCGGCTGGCGCTGGCCAATCCCGAGGGCAAGAAGGAGAGCAGAGAGGTCACCTTCCAGACTGAGGAAGACAGTGAGTGTTTCATTTCGCTCGGTTGCCGCCAGCACTAAAGGATGCGAAGCTTTGAAGGGAATGCATTTGGTAACTGCGACATCATTTAAAGGGACAGGGATGCTTTTATGCGGGCACTGAATCTCTTTACAGTTGTAGTTACTCAGGTTTAGTTTAGGACTTCTTGAATATGTAGTTGTTCCTTCATGCGCACATAATCATTGTACTACTTCCACAAAGCCATGCCTTTAGTCACCCAGTGCTACAGAAATAACACAAATAGTGATGCGCAGAAGAAGCTGGATCAGCATAACTAAATGGAAGATCAGCCATTTAAATGGGATCCAGTGGAGCATTAATCAGCTCGGGCCATGGCTGCTGGCAAAATGGTAAAATGATTTTGCTTATCTTTGTATTAATATAAACCTGTGTACATCAGCAGATTAAATGCATTCTAATGCAAATTTCCCAGAGAGTGGTAGCACAGAAGGTCAAACACTTATTGTTATGTGGAATAAGCGAGACTTTTCAATGTAACTGAATGCAACTCAGGGATATTCTTGACGAGGCGGGCGGGGGAGGGTTAGGCAAGATGACGGCTATTATAAACAGCGTTTATCATAAATGTGCCTCCATGATGTATCTTAGCCTCTTCAAAAATGTAGTGTTGATTTACAGTAATTCATTGAAGCACCTAAACACATGCGCAGACATGCAGGCACTTAAAAGCATAGAGTGGTGTTTGGAGATTATAAATAAACAGACAGCACTCTTAATTATCCACACCTACGCGGTGGTGTCTTGAAGGTTGCAGGAAATGCATTTACATAAATGAAATGGCATGCAAAATGTACAGTATGTGGGGTCGGAATTTTATTTATTAGATTCAACTGGTTAGGAGTAGGTAGTGAGTTGAAGNAGCACGTTCCAGAAAAAAAAAAAAAAAAAACAGAAAAAAAAAGAAAGAGGCTTTAATATTTTTTTTTAAACGTTTAAATGTAAAGCCCCTGCTTTACGTGATATTTTGCATGTCAGTACCAATGGAAAGTTTTTCTTTTGAGCCACTGAATGCCACTCTTGACAGCCTGACAGTCCCCAATCCCTCTGTCACGCGGAGAGCCGCCATCACCCGCACAACTACAGTAATTGAGCCGCAGCCGGTGACAGCTTTTCCTGCCTGTTTCCTGTTGGGCTCGACAATCAAACACCGGTGCGGCACTTTTCTCGCGTCGCGTCTCCGCTTGCTCGGAGGAAGCAGATTTGGATGACGGGATTCGCGGATGCGGCGGGATTTTCTTCCGGGGCGCTCAGCCTCTCTTCTGAGGGAGACAGGCGGCCCAGGGAGGTTTGATATTGCTGCGGAGCAACGTGTTCAGTCCCAGCTGACACAAACAAAGGAAACCTCCCTGTGGCCTTTTTAGAAATAAGGTCACTTGTAGTTCAAGTTTAAGCTTGAGCGCCTTTACAACATACGGTAACGCTCAAGTGACAGGTACATTAGTAGAAGGGGGCGGGCGTCCTCCCTTTAATCACCTCTTGATGTGTGTGGTATCGTAAAATTATTAGGATACCTAATCGCATTCTGAATTGCTACAGTAAACACAATATACTACAAGATAATGTTAATTTCCACCGTTTAAATTAAGACAAATTAAGAACCTATGCATGCATCGTCATTCAATTATGCTCCAGTCCGTGTTGCCTTTGTGCCTTTCTGAAGCCAGACCAGCACTGCAGACGTGCTCATATTCTTCTGCTTTTCCCCATTGATCCAAAATTGGTGGTGTGCGACACATAGCGCCCCCTGGGTAGTGTAGTTAGGTACCATGATGAATCAGCAGGATGGAAGGGATTCTCTGTGAGTCCTGGTGCGTCAGCATAGAGGCACACTTAAAGCGCTGGATTAGAGGGAAAACGGTGCTTAATACAGATGAGGGGGCTTTTATTTAATTTACTTTTTGATGTCTAAAAATAAGAAATAAAAGCATGCAGGACGAGGATGTGGGCAGCACGGCGTTCAGCCGGCCAGCCGAGTCCTTGCTATCAGGAGTTTGCATGTTATCCCTGTGTCTGCGAGGATTGTCTCCGGGTTCCTCCCACGTTCCCACGACATGCCTGTTAGGTTAATTGGTGATTCTAAATTGGAAGTAGGTGTGTATATTGGCGTGAATGGTTGTTTGTCTCAGTAATAGACTGGAGACCTTTTCTGGGATGCACAGCGCCTCTCGTCCCATGTCAGCTGTGATAGGCTCCCGACCCCCGGCGGGCTTGTAATGGCTACCAGTAATATATAATGGATGGATAATGATGTAACAGTTGGTGGACTTTTGAGGTCCGAGTGTGACCAGCCTGAGCCCTCGGGTGGATAACCCATGTTTGCCACCCTGGATATACACCACCATCAACACAGCCCATGTTCCACAAGAACAGAGTAAATAGAGTTGATTTCTGTAAGTGTGAAGAACAATATGTGAAACACAAATGCAAAATATATATTTTTTATAATGCTATAACTGATCTGTACACTAGGTTCACATTGGGTTATGTTATGTAAACTATAGCTCATAAAGTGTGGGTTGTCAGCTGAGGCCAGATAGCACATTTCTGCCTCGGGGCCATGTAATGGCACTCTGTTGTGGTGAGGTAACATTAAATGAATGCAGGCATCACATTTTGACACAGGAGATGAATACATGTAGAAAAGGATGATATCCCTGCGCCTGCTTCTTCAATTTGATCCTTTTCTAAAACTGTCCATCATTTTAGCTGTTAAATCAGCGGAGTTCTCTATTGATGCCGCCGTTCCTGTCCTGCTCCCTGTGCTTTGGACAGTGATGGCTGATTATTTGCGGCCTGTCGTGTAAGCCCTTATTTGTTTAACCTCCACATAAAAGGCTTTAGATAATCAGTATATAAATGATAACTGTCGGACTGGTGACTTGGCTCGATGTATTGTGTCATTGCAGAGTGTTGCCATGTCTGCGGTGAAGTCATGAAGTTTGTGTTATGGTGTGATCTGAGGAAATAAGGCCCTTCCAGAAATTACATCATGCAAGAAACCTTGTCCATCACAATTATATTAAAAGAAAAAACACACAGTGTAAAAAGAACAGATAGAAACACAAGTCAAAATAGATAATTGATGATATATACAAATTGGGCATAACATTATGACCACCTTCCTAATATTGTGTATGTCTCCCTTGTGCCTCAAAAACAGTTATGACTCATCAGAGAATGGACATGGGCCTTCCGAGGGTGTCCTGTGGTGTCTGGCAATGTTGCTGTGGGATCTAGCGAATAAGGAGGCCACCTTGTGCTGTTCTTCATGTTTTTTTAGTTGTTCCTAAACTGTTTTTTGTGTGTGCCTGTGTCAGGCTGCATCCTGCTGGGGATGGCTGCTGCCATCAAGGAGTGTCATTGTTATGGGGTGGGGGTGTCTGGTCTGGTCTAGGTTAGGTGGGTGCTGCATGTCTAAGTAACATCCACATGAATGCCAGGTCCAAATGGGATATTTTTGGGCATTTATGGCTCAGCTGACAGAGAGAAATAATGACATTTTAAACTGAAAAGACCTTACTCTTTCCATAAAACTTAAGTGGCAGAAAGTTGGTCTTCATTAAGAACTAATTATGCGCCAGCAAAGGTACGCCAATCCAATCAAATCGTTTGCTCGTGCTTTATGTGACCATCGGCAGAAGAGTAAGAGAAGAGTATCTTACAACAAAGTAGCTCCGATTGGTTGTAGGACTATCCAATTGCATTCATAGGTAGTTTTTTCACTGTATCCGCTGAAACACGCCCCATAATGGAGTGTTACCAGACTTTTATTCTGCTAAGTATTGATTTTGGCTACTACAGGTTAGAAAACAAGGTTGCAAACATAGTTTTTAAGATAATCCATTGTTCGGGTTGTTATTCTGAGTTTCACTTCCCATATATTTCTGAAGGCTCCTACGTTTTTTAAAACCTATATGGTAGAAAATATGAATCGCTCACATCTTTTCCAGTCAAGTTTTCTGTGAAATGTTTTCAGAAGTGCGCCTGCATTCCAGAGTCTCTCATCATGCATCTGAGCATTAGTCACTGACTATAGAAACAGGCAGCGCAGTTCCCTACTTTAAAGCCCATTCGATGAGGGTGGTTGTTGACTCCCCTGCACCAAAATATCACATGTAGTTGCATTCAATTAAATGCTCTCATGTTGGGACATGTTACCACTTATTACTACGGATTAAATAGCTTGGTGTACTGCATATCATTAAGCCAAATACACAGAGTTAGTTCACAGGTTGGAATACTTTGCTGTTTCTCTGACAGTAAGGCACTAAAGAAGAAAAATCGTCTGTCAACCTCTTAAGACACGGTGCTCTGTTATCAGACAGCAGAAGCCAGAATCACAATTCATCCCGAGGTGCTGGGAGCAATCCGGTTCACAGTTTTCTTTCATAACCCCCCCCCCTTTGCTGTTTCTCTGTGCACCCTCTCTGTCCTCCTTCTCCATCCCTGCTTGGGCCTGTGCTTTCTCTCTCCGTCAAAGGTGTTTTTACCCCCTGGCATGCCCCCGCAAGACTCCATTAACTTGAGACCTGAGTGGAGTGTTTGTTTCAGAGAAGGCTGTTTTTCTCCCCTGCTTCAGTTCCTGGCGGCATCGCTCCAGAATCCTTGACCTTCACCCCCCTCGATGACATGATCTTCCTCAAGTGGGAGGAGCCCGTAGAGCCAAATGGTCTCATCACACAGTACGAGGTAGGAAACCTTTTTATTAAAAAAAACTCCACAACAATGCGCCAGCCTCCACATCTCACACTAATCCTCTCCAGGTGTACAATGTTATTTTCCCCTTTCCCCGTCAATATCTATTTTATTTCTCCTCCCTCAGCACAATGACTCCAATGACTCAGTTTCTCCTTTGCAGGCTTTAAGAATTGTAGTGCTCACTCTCCTCGATTTCCCCAGGGGTTGTTTTTACAGTTCCTTGCCCAGACACTGGTAGCACACATGAGGCAGAACCACTAGAGTGGAGAGGACCCACTTTTCACAGTTCATAGGATTTACTGTACATGTTCATATGGTAATGAAGCTGAGGCACAGACTTCAGGCTGTAATTACATGGGGGAGAAGCATTCTAATTACCTATTTGCCTAAGAGATGCCTCTACAAGAGGGAAACTTTAAATGTTCCTAATTAATTATTGATGGCCTCATATGAGCTGTAGGCCTTTGTGGCATGGGCTTTGGAACGTTTCTCTGTAAGTAAATGTGACCCACTATGGCTTGACACATGGTCACTGAATAAGGTGAGAAACTAGTTTCCATTCACAGGCAGAAGCCTGAAAAGTGAAGAATTGGTATGGTGCTGTGACACTGTTTCGCAGACAGATGAGGTTTGCTTGCCCCTGACCTCCAAGCTACCAGTGCTGTGGATATACATTCCTGGGTTTGTGAGTTGGATACCAAAAAAACTATATATTGGCTGGCGTTGGTTTGTTAGGAGGTGTGACCTATGTAGTACTCGCTCAACCATGGATAGCCAAGAGACAGATTGGCCTCAAGATTGTTAAACAACAAAGGTGGCTTACTTTGTAATATCAAATGTGGACAATATGTCACAATCAGTACAGTAATTCCTTATTATCTGTACTTGTTGAATGACTGAGCACAATATCCATTGGGATGTCTGTGGGTCAGTGGGTATTGCTGTTTGTCCATGAACCAGAGGGCCAGTACGCCTTTCGATCCATAATGCATGGGCCACATGTGAAAGTGTCCTTGAGCAAGACACCGAACCACGAGTTGCTGCCAGTGCTTGACACTGGGTGAATGGAATGTGCGCTTGTGTGAACCAGTGGGTAGATGTATCATTGTGACTGTAAAGCCAGTAGGTACACAAGTGCTATATAAATATGTCTTCATAATTACATTTTCTCGAATAGCAATCTTGTTTTTTGCCATATTGATATTGTTGTCAAAGGAACAACAATATCAATACGGCAAGCTATCCAGGCTATCCTTATGCAACCAATTCTGTTGGTCGGTTATCTACTCAGTAAAACACCAATATGCTCAAAGCAATTTTTGCCTTGAGTTGTTTGTGGAACAACTTGACCACTGAGACGTTTCAGTAAATGTGCCCAAAACTGTCCCATCTCTACAGACCCTTACCAAACACATCTGTTACTGCTGCCAATCATATTTTTCCATTGACTTTGTGTAGCTTGAAATTTTGATTACTGTGGCTTTTTTTGCATGAGCAACGTTGGCCCCAATGCAAAAACATATTCACATCCATGTCCATACTGACAAGCACTTTTCTGCTCTTATGCCATCATCATCATCATAACATTACCTTTTTCTCATCTTGGTACCTGTCTAGTTGAGATTTAGTTTGGTTAAGGAGGCACCTTCCACCAAGGAGGAAACACCTTGTTTAGGGGTTATGGCAAGAGACCATGGTTTCACTTGAAAAATCCACATATTATTTTATATATTTTTAGGTCAAGAGGGCCTTCATGTCATCTTGATTGGAACAGTCACTTTTTATTGATGGGAAACACCAGATGTTTACACGAGACATATTACCACGGTTGAAAGCAAGAGATTGTTTTCTTGTGTAAACATCTGGTGTTTTATTGACCTGTCCATCCACCCAAACCACATCCTTCTACTGACTTTGTTCC
This sequence comes from Chelon auratus, assembly GCA_030220025.1. Classification (NCBI taxonomy): domain Eukaryota; kingdom Metazoa; phylum Chordata; class Actinopteri; order Mugiliformes; family Mugilidae; genus Chelon; species Chelon auratus. Next base: position 1,135 of record JASGAT010360074.1, on the reverse strand, counting down.
TCTTTAACAGTGTCATAGCATGTCCTCAGTCACTCCAGATGTACAAGAGTCATAATTGCTACAGCAGCTAGTGGGTTTTGTTGCTTTGAGCATGAACATATTGTGCTCATCGGCTGTGATTTGACATTTGCCAATACAACATCCACTTCACTATTATGATGCTAAGGTGACTGAGCCATTGGTGCATGTGATATTGTCCTTATAAATGAACAAAATAGAATGTATTTGGCAAAAGGGTACGTTTTTACCGTGTATGTACTTCTGTAATTTTGCTTAGTTATGATATACTTCCATACAATATGCTGTCTCCAAAGAGTGGCCTTCTCAGCATCATATAAAGGAGACGGGCTGTCTTTACATGATACTGAACCTATGAGAGGAAATAGAAGATTCATTAATAATTACAAAAGTTAAAATATTAAACAAGACAAGGGCATTTATCTCCCCAAAGTCACTTCCTGTAGATCCCCCAGGTCTAATCAATAATATGTGTGCCAACTTATGCTGACCTGTCATTTTATTGAGTGTTCACTGGGTCAGTGTATCACAGGACTGAAATACACCTCGACAAACAAAGAATGCAACCATTAAAGCTACCGGGAAACAACATGACCGGAGAGAGATCCCAGTCTCACTGCCAGTCGTCCCACCTGGAAGTCAAGTGTTAACATCTAAACAGTTAGAGACGGGCTGCTGGAATGAAAAATGGTCCATTTTGCAAAAAGCACAGCTTATTTCCTCAGTTTTCTGAATCTTGATTTACAGATGTACACGCATTCATTCCAACAGCTACAACAAAACAACAACATCATAATGGTCTTCATTCATACTTGTCACCTCCGGCGTCTGTTACTTTTCTCTTCTGTGAATTTTCAACTGATCTGGAGAACATGCGAAATCAGGCCCAGCTGTGCTGCAGAACAAGGATAGGACTCGGAGTCCACCTTAGTCTGATTATCAGCAGCTAACTGCAGCACAAGATTTATTAGATCTGCGCTGAGGGATGGCATCTTTTTACAGAAGTCCTAAGATTAATTGAGAGGCAATCCCGTGGGAGAGCTTTTAAATGAAATGTGATCTAAATTCAATCATTCGGTAAGTGAATAAGAAGCCATAGGCTGTGTAAAACAAATAA